>JAVTVY010016668.1:0-63511 GCA_036873755.1 Hanleya hanleyi
CTCATGGTACTCATATGAACAGTCACAATCAAAACGTGACTGAGATACATCATTCTTTAGATGACGACCTTACAACGAATATTATGGATTAAGAATACTGATCAGCGATACGGATTTGATATTTTTGGAACATCATGATGTCTTGCCGGCATCATTGAAAACTGTTGACCGCTTCTCTCTTGCAGGAAACAAGCCTATATGTTTTTGTATACTATGATTGTCTTTTTGAATTTGGTGCTGATACTGTTATATGGAAAATGGAATAGGTCTTTGGATTATGGACGCGGATATTCTCTAATGGACGACGGCTGGATTATGAATGACGGACTAGACGCTTGTAATTTTGTTGCTTCGCAGGAAAGAAAAAGACGATGAAGTAATGAACGAGAATACGGGTGAGACGACTGATGTCACCGTAGAACTAACTTCCCTCTAGCGTGTTTCCCATGGAATACTGAAAGACGCAAAAGGGAATGAGGTCCACTAGTACGGCGATGTAGGGAGTGGTGAGATTGGACGTACGCCCGTACGGATTGTTGGGAATGATACCATATAAGAGAATCCTGCAAGGGATATCTCGGTATCTAAAACCCAGGTGAATAATTTGATCAGGAGTCCAAATGTTTCACTCCTTGTTGCGCCAGGGGCAGTCCGTGGCCTGGTAAGTAGTGCTGCAGTGATTTCATGTATTACACATGAAATCACTGATTACAGCACGGCAGACATACGTTCGCATGGGTATAGAGCTAATACATCCGTGATCTCACCAGAAGTTTTTAATTTCACGTTCTTGCGTAACATCTCACATTATTAAAGGTGTTTGGGCTCTTGTTACGCAAGTCCGGGTGAGATCAAGCTCCATGTACACAAAATCCGCATGCAGTAAGTCGGGTTAGCTGACAAGGGGACACACAAGCAGTAGGAATAGATGCGCTGTCGCAGGATTGGGCGGGGCTAATAACATATGCGTTTCCGCCTCCAGCAATCCTGTCTCTAGTACTACAAAAGATACGACAGCACCGTTGCAAAGTGTATCTAGTAGTTTCCTGGTGGCCAGCTCGCACGTGGTTTCTCGACCTCCTACACATAGTGGTCGACGTTACAAGACGTCTTCCGCTATGGGAAAAGCTACTCCGTTTACCGAAGTTAGCCATTTTCCACTACCAAATTCAGACATTCCACTTGCACGCAGTGCTTGGGAATTAACTCTGAGGCAGGATTTTCTCGGGCAGCTACGCAGAGAATGGTCACTTCCACTCGAAGCTCAACTTCCGCATGTTATCAAGGAAAGTGGCAGATCTTCCTAGAGTTGTGTTTTGGAAGAAACATTGATGCCAGTCATGCCTCTGGCCCCATCAACTGTGGATGGTTACAGAGCTGCTTTGTCTAGGATTATTACACTGTCTACAGGTTTTAATCCAGTTTCTTCATCCTAATGTAACGTCATTAGTTAAGTCGTTTAAGATTGATAGACAAGCCATTTAGCGTTAGTTCTGCGGAGACTTCTGAACCTCCGTTTGAACCTATAGCTACCGTCGATTTGAAGTTATTGCCCTATAAAACTGCGTTTTTTATTGGCATTAGCGTCAGCGGCGAGAGTGTCTGAGTTGCACACTCTGGACGTTAGAGAAATTAGGTACGATTCTAGATGGTATTACGTATCCACTATACCGGAATTCGTGGCTAAGAACCAATCCCTGTACGATGGTATACGGCTAGGGAATTTAGGGTCCCGCATTAGCGGATTTCTTGTCCTTGGGTCTTGAAGCGGATAACTTGATGTGTTCTGTTCGAGCCCTTAGGGTATATATTAATCGCACAAAGGTACCACGTGCTGGGCGGAGGCGATTATTTATTCCATTTGTCCCCGGAGCCAACAGGAAATATCAAAGAATACTATTCCATCTTGGCTCTCCAAAACTATTAGATTAGCCTATCATGGGTTGTCACCGGTGCAGGCTGCGTTGTATAATGTCTCCGCTCCCGAAATCAGGGCGCTTGCGGCATCCTGGCCCTTATGAACCAATTGGTCAGTAACTGAGATAATGAGGGCATGTTACTGGAGATCACATACAACCTTCGCATCATATTATCTGAGGGGTATGACACTCATCAAGGATGATCTCTATTCATTGGGACCCCTAGAGACAGCACAACATATCACCGGGGCCGGGGCGACACACAGACACTAGAGGCCTGTGTGTTTTTATCGGTTTTTAATGGTAAGAATTACGATCCCACGAAAAAATTACACTGTTACTAACGGGCCTTTTAGGAAGTCCATGCTTAAGTTTAAGCTTTATGGTCAGCCTGGGAACCCCATGCTGGTATCCGTCCCAATGCGTACGTTTTTGATTTCATGGTCGCTTTGTTCTCCCGCCATCCGAACTGTGGCATTCTACGCAATGTGTCAGTAAGGTCAGTTTTCAGCGCAAAAAATCTAAAAAAATTATAGTTAATTTTTACATTTTTAAGCTAAAATTTACCTTACTGACAGAGTAATGCACCCACCCGACCTCCCCGCTTGAGTCTTTACGACGTGTCGTAAGCAGTGGAGAACGAGTTGCATCATGGGATTGACGCATGCGCATTGGGCCGGATCTGAACTGTGCTATTTTTAGATTTTACTTGTTAGCTCACGTTTGCACACGAACGCAATATGTCAGTAAGGTAAGTTTTAGCTTAGAAATGTAAAAATTAACTATAAATTTTTTAGTTTCACTCGCCTCTGTTGCGGGACTAATTTGGGGCTAAGGCTATTCCAGATATAGTGAAACATGGGACAAATAGGCATATACACCGGATAGGTTGCTCTTCATACATGTAGACTTCAATGTAGTATTGTTAGAAAATTTGCATTTGATGTCGAGAAGAGATTAAATCAAGGGACATAACTACTACGATCGAGGCCTGGGCTTCACCTGATTCTTGTGTAAGCCATCGTCCAGGTATGTTGAATTGCCAGGCTGGCAATTATGAAATCATACAAAATGGGATCGAATTTCTCATACTCTCTCTCAAACGTGTTTATTTGTTTGGAACATGAGCAGCTAGATGAATATTTGTTTGGAACATGAGCAGCTAGATGAATATTGAGCAGCTAGATGAATATTTTTTTGATATTCTAGCTACCTTTATGCTGCGTATTTGTCTCTGTTTCATGGTTTCTATCGTCGTCCGTATCGGCTCCACCTTCGGAACAGTTCAGATTTCTTTTGAGCATTAGCCATTCGCGTCTCAGTGTTGTACAATCCAGACAGAGAATGAAAAGCAATATACCGACAAGTACAATGATCCCTACTGTCCCCATGACAATGGACGAAGCTCTATCGTCAGATGGAGTGTACATGGGGGATTTCCGCCCGCGCACAGTATCCAAAATGTCATAAATGTTCTGAAAATAAACTTTCCGCGTCGTGATCGGCAAGTCTGTACTTGTTCCATTATATTGCAAGGTAAGATCTCGTGTTACATTTCCGACTGTTATCTCCCCTGTTACTACGGTTGTCGCTGCGTAATTCTCGGTGGATTGCACTCCCGAAATCGCTGCTGTTGAGACATGTGATTTTGACGGTACGGTTTCTTTAGTAATTTCAATCTTTTCCCTTGAATCAGTCACTGCAAGAAAATCGGTGGAGTAATTTTACTAAAATAATTACTGTTTAATCTATGTTGATATTTTCTTTCACAGCTGTCGGCTATATTGATCAACGGATAGTCCTACGAATCTATACATTGTAGGACAGGCTTTACATTTATGATGTGGTAATGAAGTACAGTTTCCTAACCTAAATTCAAATTTTAAGTCATTCATATGTTATCATCAAGGACCATACTTAGGTCTAGCACTGACCCTAAATACGTACAAAACCTTACCGATTGTTAAGCGAGAAGACGGAACTGGCGTTTCCTCCCTGGCCGTCACAGATTGCTGTTCCTCTGACAGACTAGTTCCTTGGGCAGATACCGCTGTAGGCTGTAGCATCGTTGTGGTTGTCCCTCTTATTATCTCCCTTGATGTAGGTGTTACTTTCAAAGATGTGTATTGTACCATTGTTTCTGTAGTCATCTGTGTTGCTGTCAGAGTTTTTACCGTTACGTGTGTCTGTGTTATCCCATCTAATGTAGGTGTAATAATTGTAGTTTCACCCTGTGTTGTCTTGGAAGGATATATCGTCGTTGGTGGCAATTTGATGATTGTTGACCAGGCCAGGGATCCTGTCCTCATGGCACGTGTTGTTATTCTTGTGTGCATGTCTGTCGTAGGGATCTGTGTTTGTGCGGTGTGTGTGACTGTGCTTGTAGGCGAGTCTGTGTCGAGAGCTAACTTGGTTGTGAGTTTCCTCTGCCCTGTAGTTGACATCTGTTGAACGGTCGTTTCAGCTAAAAATACAATAGCAAGCATCAAATCCCACATTCCATATTCAGTCGTCATCCATAACAAAATTTTCGAATCCTATTTCATATGACCGTTATCAATTCCAATTGTGTATGAAAAATAATTAAAGAAAAACTACAAGATGGTTTCCTACAGGAGAGAAGTGGTGAGAGTTTTCAATGATGTCAGCAAGACATTATCATGTTCTATCTATACATAACTTCCTAATCACTGGCCATTATTCTTTATCCAAATGAATGCCACGTCGTGCCACAGAGTATGTATTTCAGTCACGCTTTGACTGTGACTGCTCATTTGAAGACCATGGAGATGTAAATACATGATATTCAAACGACCCCTATCCCCGGGTAAAGCAGAATTAGACACGAGTCACGAAACGCAGCGCCAGAGATCTTGCACGCTACGATCTTATTTTGCCGTCGGCGTACGATATTTGTAACAGAATTTCATAACTTTGAGCGGAGGCGTTTTGTGGTATATCCCTGTTTATCAAGTTCAACTGTAATATGCTGTGGCGATAGTCTGCACATGATCTATTAAAACGCTAATGTTATATTTAAGGAGGGAAAGCCCTTAGAAATTGTTGTATTTACCACTTTTAATTGTTGGATACAGCAGTTTAAAATGCTGCATTTAACACTTATATGTGATGAATTTGACACTTTCTGAATGCTTTCCCTCCTCCAACACTCTAGATGTTAAATCTAACATTAGCGTTTTAAGAGCGTAGAAAATGCTAGTGGCGAAATATGTATACGCCGTATGCAGGTCCTTCTGGAACATTGCTATCCAGAAATGGGTAGTTAACTCGTCGTAAAATCGACGTGTAAGAAAGACCTGGTCATTCTTGTAAAGTTATAGGTCCAGATATGATGTTCCATCTGGGCTATCATTGGTTTCCTTCAAATCCAGTGAAGGGGGGATAACTATCCTTCTCGGCGTCGCTAAGATCGGGAATATTGAATGCTAGAAGGTAGTCTATATAGCGTTTAGTGAATGGGAAGGAACGGGTTTTGGAATGGTTAAATTTCTCCATATAGGCGTATTCATGCGAGAACAGATATTGGTCTGCCAAAAGTGGTGTACAATATGTACAGTGCGATAGTTGTCTAAATTACGGTCATTTTGATTTGTTTTTATGCAATTTCCGTTGTTATATTATCGTATATTTTGAAGATGACTTATATCTCCAAATAAATCTCTGAAATCCTCTCATCCAGGGGCGGATCCAGCGAAAATTGATAGGGGAGGGGGTTTCGACTATCAAAGCCCAACAGGCGAGGGTCCAGGGACCGCCTAGGCCCCGGAAGCTCCGGGGTCCTAGATCGCCGGAGATGCGTTCTAAGCGTTTTCCCGGAAATAAATCTGAACAAAATGTATGCAGATTTATGGGCCTATTTTCATGCTTGTTTCACATTTATGAGCACGCATCGATAGTAAAAAAATCATACTTCATCGAACATTAAAAACAAGTACGCATAGTGATACGATTCATTTACACAAAATGAAAATAACAAAATCCTCACAGCCGTAGATCGCCGGAGATGATTCTGAGCCTTTTCCCGGAAATAAATCTGAATGCAGATTTATGGTTCTATTTCACGTTTGTTCCACATTTAAAAGCACACATCGATATTGAACAAATTACCCCTCATGTCTGAATCCATTTGATTTTCTAGTTATATTTAACACATACAAACATGCGCAACTGGCGAGGGTCCAGGGGCCGCCTAGGCCCCAGAAGCTCTGAGGTCCTTGATCACCAGAGATGCATTCTAATCGTTTTTCGGGAAATAAATCTGAACAAAATATATGCAGATTTATGGTTCTATTTTCACGCTTGTATCGCACTTATAAGCACGCATCGATAGTGAAAAATCTTCATGGAACATTAGAAACCAATATGATACCGATACGATTCATTTACACTAAGCAAAAATAAGCGAATCCTCAGCCTAATAGGTGAGGGTCCAAGGGCCGCCTAGGCCCCGGAAGCTCCGGGGTCTTAAGTGGCTGGAGATGCGTTCTACGCATTTTCCAGGAAATAAATCGGAATATAATGTATGCGGATTAATGGTTCTATTTTCACGTTTGTTTCGCATAAGCAGGCATCGATATTAAAACAATCACACCTCATGCTTGAATCCATTTGACTTTTTAGTTACATGTATATTTAACACATACGAAACGATGATATTTACGTCATGTAACATCAGAAACCAAAACGATACCGATACGATCCATTTACACAAAGCTAAAATTAAAGCGAATCTCTTCACAGTCCAACAAACGAAGGTCCAGTGGCCACCTAGGCTTCGGAAGCTCCGGGGCCCTAGATCTTTGACGAGTTCCAAGCGTTGTCTCGGAAATAAATCAAAACATAATGTATTCAGATATATGGTTCTATTTTCACTTTGGTTTCGCATAAGCACGCAAATTGAAAACTATCACACCTGATGCATTTGACTTTCTGGTTTATCACATACACACCGACACGTGGTGCGCTCGCGACGATAATGTCTGCTTTTAGATACATATTGAAACTCCAACATTAATAGTACGCTCACAAACCACATAAATAGATATGATACTCTAATTACATAATGCAAATCCGTTCATTTTACATATCATTTTTTTTCAGATTTCATGGGGGGAATCCAGAGCATTTCCCCCAGTGGACATTTCCCCCAGCGGACATTTCCCCCATGGACATTTCCCCCAGTGGACATTTCCCCCAGTGGATATTTCCCCCACTCTATATTTTTAGGTTATTTTCAAATAATTTGGAAAAAATACAAAAAAATTATATATATTTTTTTATTTTCTATAAAAAGGACATAAGGATTTCTACATATGTTTTACGATAAATGAGTCAAATAGTGATAAGATATTATACATATACACAGTATATAGCAGAATCATACAGTCTTATAACACATTTTAAAACAATATAGCACATATTTTACAATAAGTTTTACGAGAAAGCACGTTATATATTATATAGCACATTTTTAAACAATATAATAGATCACATAGCCATAACATATAAATTCATTTTAACATTTTAAGAAAACATTATATCACAAAATAAAAATGTATTTTTAAACAATATAATTTTGTTCTATTTTTTACCTCAGTTTTCACTTTAATTCAATTTTATTCTCATCAAATGGCTTCATGACACCGATTCACGAACAGTTAATGTTATGCCTTTTTCATGTATACATCATTTATATTGTTTTAAAATGTGCTATAAGACTGTATGATACTGATACTGTGTATATGTATAATATTTTATCACTATGTGACTCATTTATCGCAAAACATATGTGGAAATCCTTATATAGAAAATAAAAAAAATATATAACATAATTTGTGTTATTGATAAATTATTTAAAAGCTATGTTCAAAATAACCTAAAAATATAGGGGGGGGGGATGTCCACTGGGGGAAATGTCCGTTGGGGGAAATGTCCGTACACCGGGTCCGGACCCCCACCCCCCACCCCCCCTGTAGATCCGCCCTGGTCATCGTTCCACGGTTGTATGTGTCGCTATACGAACTTACTTGTTTCAATAGCTCATTCGCCGGTTGTTTTATTTCTCGAAAGCGACCCCGGTAGTTTTTGTTAATCCTGTGAGCCACTCGGTGTTCGACCGGGCAAGCGTATGCTTGACGACGCAAAGAAACCGCAACTTTTAACGTGGCTAGCCCATAGATCACAGTCTTTTTGCCAGACGACTTAAAGCACTAATCAACTTTAAAAAAAAGGGTTGTTCAGACACCAGCTGGGGCGATCGCGGAAAGGTGTTAATCTCCTGTCTGACTGATTTCATAACTGGTCAACTTTAAACAGTCATTTTCATCAGAAATAAATAATTTCTCCATGTTCGTGTTTTCTCTAAATGATAAAGTGAAATCTATAGTTGAATAATCCTTAAAGAAAACGAAAAATCAATATTTTGAAGTTGGATCACCTCTGTTCAAAGGTTAGAATTGAAACATGGATTTAAAATCGTTTGACTTGTCAATAAACCAACTTGCAAAGAAGTTACCCTATAGCTCTATTGTATAGCTCAACGGGAAATGTGTTTTCACAACCACATGTAACATCCAAATAAGGCATGTGTTTTTAACTAAATGACACGTTGTTTTTAGGTATTTGACACACAGTATGTAAATTGTGTATTTGCCTCTTGGTTCAGCGTCGATTGTTTATTATAAAATAATCACTATATATAAATCGTATGGTATTTAAAATGTCCCGTGAACAGTAAGCGATATGACATTCTCTTCACCCGTGTTTTATCCACGACGATCAAATTTAACAGTTTGTTTTAGAGTTCCGTTGACTAAGTTTTGTCTTGTAGTCCTGGTAAAGTCGATGATCTTACGTTTTCATCACCCGGTTACACAAATTATACAGGTGAGCATAATTTATCACACTTTATCAACGCTTTACCTCATGAACTATTCCGCATGGAAACTTCATACATTTATCATATATTCCTATGCGTGCTGGATAGTGATACGTACTCACGTTTTCTATTTCTGTATCACTATAGTCGATATCTCTATCGCTCTACTCGGTAACCGGGACTATTTTCGTCGGTGACCTTGGCAAACTGTCGAGGAAAGCTCGTGAAGCCCTTCCTGTCATTTTATAGAACTGAACATTTCAAACATGTCGATCACTTCTGAACTTCGGGCTATTTCCAAATCAACACAAGTGGATTGATACTTGCGGTAAAATACGCATATATGCTGAATCTATTCTTAGTCTGATTTTGGCCTTGGTGACAATCTGAGCCTATATAACTTACTCACATAAATGATGAAAATTATTATTAGGCCTACATGAAAATTATTATAATATTATAGAGACGTCACTTTACAGGACACGTTTACAAAAAAAATATACATTCTCGAAAACAGAAAGGAAAAGGATAGGACAATTACAATTTACAACGAACACCGAGAATCGAGATTGCGTAAGTTAGGAATAAAATTACATCACTCTTTTGGTGATCAACATCTCAAACATTTAGTTTTCTCGGTGTGTAGCGAGGTATATAAGTTCCTTGGTTACGAAATTACTCTTGTAAATGACGTTATGTTCATTTGTCAAATTCTGCAATCTAGGAGAAGGCTGAGAATAGCGGGTGATGTATGGCTTTCGACAGTGCGGTGAGCTTTTAATAGAACGGCTAGCCCGGTCTGTCGCGGTTGCTACCACGTGACAGCACACGTGTTCAGGCCGAGGTAGAGTTAAGAACCGGCAGACGGACTATTCAGTTTGACGATCAGTGACCTCATGCCCAACCACCTCGCTGGGGGTCTGATAATACCCCAGCCACCAGTCAGATTTTAGGCAGGATTCCCGGCCGTGCACATCGCCGGAAGTGACATAATATATAGTAAAGTAGATGTTTGCCGAACATTTCGATTACTTTTCAAGTCAGCATAATACCTCTGTTGACCTGGCGTTAAAAATTATCTGGAGATTATTTTCCCTATTTATTGGGACAGAGCATATGAAAAGTAGTTCGCTCATGTGCAAAACTAAAGAAGTTGTTTGGCCTGATTCAAACTGAACCGTGCGTACTTGAGTTTTCCGCTATAAGTCATAGAAACGTAGTAAAGGTCAATTTCCGCCATTGGAGGCAGGGATGATATATGAGCCTGTGAAATGGAGCAGGCGCTGTGGGGAGGATGCCCCATGTCATGCTTGATAATAGCTTCATAAACGGGGTCACTGCGTCTGCGCACTCGGATTAGTCACAGGCTCGCAAAACAAGAGTTTTGGGGGGTGTGCGCTGTAGTATTAGGGTGAAGTGTCGAAATATGAGGTCTCTATATATAACCCCATGCTTTATATAAATCCACATCAAGGTGTGAAACGGACTTTGGGTGAATCGAGAAATAAACGGTTTACCGCCAAACAAAATACATCAGCATATTCTACAAGTATCACTTTATATATTCCCGTCGTCAAATTAGTAAATTTGTACAATTTTTTACCTTTGCCGGGCGATTCAAAATCCAACGTAACTGTCCGTCCATCTAGGAACAGTTAGATTATGGCGGGCTTCGTTCTCAATTCTGATTGGTCAGTCGCGACACGCCTCCGGCAAGAGAGGTCACACACTGATCAGCTGTCGCGACTGACCAATCAGAATTGAGAACGAAGCCCGCCATAATTTGTTCCTAGATGGACGGACAGTTACGTTAGAATCGTTGGTAATCGCTAATTTGACGACGGGAATATATAAAGTGATACTTGTAGAATATGCTGATGTATTTTGTTTGGCGGTAAACCGTTTATTTCTCGATTCACCCAAAGTCCGTTTCACACCTTGATGTGGATTTATATAAAGCATGGGGTTATATGTAGAGATCCCATATTTCGATACTTCACCCTAATACTACCGCCTTCACCCCCTAAAACTCTCGTTTTGCGGGCCTGTGGATTAGTCTACTTGCTGTTGGAGAGGAGGCATAGAATCAGTCCCCATTTCCCCCCAAGGTTTTAGATCATGCACCTGTCGATGAATCTACCCTGTTTTATGGAACACGCTGGTTTCGTGCTGTCTAGACAACGATAGCATCAAAGGGTATTCGACAACTACGGCGAGTATATATTTGGCTAAAGATACTATAGCAACATATACAATTTGAGAGCGCAATTGGATAGCGACCTATCCATCACAAATGCATGGGAAGACATAAAATACCAATGGCAAATCAGTAATCATGACTAGGCAATTGAAACTTCAGTGTTGATTATATCTGGCTCCGAAAGTATGGAATTCCCTCCTTTGGAAATGAGTCAATGTACTAAGTTCCGTTAGTTCAAGCGCTAAAAAGTGATAAAACTATAAGATGATTTTATGTCTATTCTCATTTTCAGCACCACTGCAAGTTTTTACCTCCGTCGATCAGACGAGGTCTAGAAATGCAACGTGAAATCTCCCGCCAAATAATTGTCATATGGGGAACCCTCGACTCATGGGATTTCCAATAGGGTTTGTCATGGTTCCCGACGAAATTTTGAAGCAATGATTTTGGACACAATTGAAATGAAAGCTCGTGTGAAACACCGGCGAAGAGCATTTCCCCAGACAATTTTGTAACACATAATTTGGTACTCACAGGGCTTTAGATCTCCTCAATTTGGGCACACCCCCTGTTAGGGGTGGCGATTGTTTTTAGGATGGGACAGAGTGGGGGCAGATACCCCTGGAGGATGAGCAATCAGAAATCATCCCTGGTAGAAGGGCTTTCTTCACCAATGGTTGAAACACAGTGTGAGACAATACCAACTTTATTTTGCGTTTCATGGGCCCACCGACATTAAAAAATCGAATAAAAATAAAATTTCAAATTGCCACTTTTATATTTCCTACGAAAGTTTGAACATAAAGATTTTAACCCCCTTTTTATTCCGGATTGTATGAATTAGGCTGTTGTATTCTATCTGAAACAATGCCAGCAAATAAAAATGCCAAACAACAAAAAATAGATACCTTTCACTATAATTTTTCACTGTAAGTCAGCGAATTGTTGTTGTTGTAAAATGCTGCTAATACTACTTAGGCAATAACGACATTCAATGTAAATCGGGAACCTTCACTGGCTGTGTGATCTATCACTCTGTCTTAGTACTCATATTTCGACAGTGATGCAGTATGTCAGAGCTAGGAAATGAAGGATATTTCAACAGCTCAGCCGATACAGCATGGTTTAAGTTACTGTTGAAACACATGCAAAATTCGCTAAATTGTTCTGGAAGAAAAACCACAGCCACAACCAAATGATGACAATGTTAGATTTGAGGTGTATGTTAGTAGTTAAGATGTGAGTTAACTTACAGTTTTTGACCTTGAGAAAATAGGTCAATGTCAGTTATATTCATACACTCCAGGTCCATCATCAGTTGCATATATGGTATCAATTTAGAATGCCTAGTTATATTTCATGTTATATCATAATATACAGTATATAACATGAGAAAATAGATTCAGTCAACTGGGATAGGCTTCTAGTCAGTCACCAATTGCACAAGTATGATGAATTTGGAGAGCCTATTTTCACTCCTTTAAAAATTATTGCTAATGCTAAATTTGACCTCGATAAAACAGGTGAAGGTCAGTCAATTTCATTAGGCTTCTGATCCATCGATCACCAGCTGCACATGTGGTATGACAAGAAAGATGGGCAAACAGAGAGACAGACAGACAGATGACATGGAAAATTCAGTTCTTTTTGGGGCATCATTACATATCATCTTCAAAGTATAAATATTCTGTCAAAATGCACAAGAACACACCATTTTACTTCAATTGTAGATAAGGAAAGCAACTCCGAGTAGGAATCACAATTTATTCTGTATATTTTGCTATTAGTTATAGCATCTTCAGCAGTGAACAAAGTTACAAACAGCTCCATACGCACAGTATATATACAAGGCATAGTGTCATCTTAGCCAATACGCATTTATGAATAGGTAAGCCAGTAAATTATATCAGGTTGGACAGATATTAAAATGCCGTCATTTTCAGAAATTGTTAAATGTTAAGCGATAACCTGACAGTGATCTACAAATGGTGTGATTCAGGTGTATATCTGTTACCATGATTCAGTCATAATATTGTCTGTAATATATTTATGTCGACAAGGAAGACACATAATTATTTGCTAATATTATTAACTGTATGTTGTTTATGATTAATATGAACTTTTTATTTCCTGGAATCCAGCCATTTGTTCCATATGGGAAATATTCTCATCAGCCATCACCATTCAATATGAATGTGATACATGTACAAGTCCATGGTCATTGATACAGTATGGTGAAGGTGACCTGTAACACAAGTATACAAAATTATACCAAGCGCATTGAATCCTCGCCACATGATGCTGAGGCAGATCAGAACGGAGTGTCGGTAAAATGAGGTGTGTTTTGTAGAGGATTCTCTCAATGATGATGCTATACTGTGCACGTACAAAATATGAAGTGTTGATGTGTCGGGCCTATAGCACAAAATCACAAGCAAATTGGTACAACTAGGCACACAGGGTCTCATTTCTGCCGCTAACGTGTTGATTTGGGTGGGGGCATCCTCTCAGCGGGCCGTGTTGATTTGGGTGGGGGCATCCTCTCAGCGGGAGGTGGGGTTGGGAAGGGGCCTAATGTCTCAAGCAGTATTCAAGGTTTTCCATCAATATACTCTATTCCATACCCCAATATTTCAAGCACGTGAAATCAGACAAAACTTATGTGCGGGGAATGTGGCTTCCACATCCCTGGCTGGACATGTTAGTGGGAAACCCTCAATCCCAGGTTAATTACCATTGGTGGAGTTAACGTCCAACAAATGCAAAATTGAGCTTGGCATCCGGCCCTATGTTATTCAGCGATGTATTCCCCAACGGACCCTGTTGCCTCGACGGAGGTCTTTGCGCTCATCCAGCGCTTGTTATTTAAGGGACCGAGTAATATTTATTGGGGGGGGGGGGTAGTACCGGTGCAAAACGTGGGGGAACCAGACCTTTTTTGTGCTTTTTTTGGGGGGGGGGGGAGCATGAGTTTTTTTCATTATTCTATACGTGGGATCATTGCTTTTTTAGGTTGATTTTGTGTAAGTTTTGGGGGGAAATACGAACGGACATGCAGGACGATGAAAGTACCCCTAGGCCAAAATTGGATGACGGGTAAAAAAAAAAAATTTTTTTTTTCATTTCAGAATATATTAACAAAAACATATCTCAATAGACATCTGCTGTATCATCACCAACCAACAAAAGGAATGGACGGTTCAATCAGGGCAAGCCATTGTCCTATAGATAGTTTATTACCCCACAAGCAAATTTGTATTCAATATCTGGATTGTGAATGGTTAAGAGGGTGGCATATGCAACTATACCTTATTTCATAGAATCACAAGTGATCAGATTACTAAATAGGCAATACAGTTGGTGGCCAATATCATATACCAAAATGTTTCCCAAACCTTGCTGAATGTGAATATGACACCTCTTTGAACAAACAATGTAAATTGGAGAATATAATTACAAAAACAGTGGTTCTTGGGACTGCCAGCAGAAGTATATAAATATTAAACACACAATATTGAAAAGCCGTTAAGAAAATTCTGTATAGTATGTTACAACAGACTATGTTAGATACGAAAAATGATTTGGGAAGTATTTTGAAATATTTTTTTTACTTCTTCAGTGATTGTCTTAGTCTAGAAGTTTTGTGTATCCGACATGTGGATAATCACAGATATGTGTCAATTAGCAATTAATTATGCAGCTTCTTTTAGAACCAGGCACAATCACAGCAGGCTGTGAATGAATGGACCACAATGGGCAGTTGGGGATTGAATAGAAAGAATCCAGAGCATTTCCCTCACTGACTGCACAAACTGGTTTAAATGTATTAGCTTTTACAAACTAACACAGGTTGGTGACAGGAGTGTGACACACAGGTCTGTCTTGGATAGCTCTACACAGCTTTGGACTGCCCTCCAAATGGACTGACATGAAGATTTTGACATAGTAAATGATAAAAAAAACTTTTAAAAATACTTTCCGATGGAATTTTCTTTTCTGCCATAGTCTTTTGTTGTAGCAGTGATTTCATACAATTTTGAGGACCATCTTTCAAGAGTCACGGTGTGTTTATTCTTTTATTGACTTCTGCTGGCAGTCTTTCTGTGATTATATTCTCCAATTTACATTTTCTAGTATGTTTGTTTAGGGTTGATCTGTCTCCAGCAACAGATATGTTAACTACGTACACTCCTAAAAGGAGTTTGGTGTTAGATACAGATTTATTACTAAGAGACGATGAGATTCCAGAAATATGCGATGTAACAGAATACACACCTAAAAGGAGTTTGACGGTGCAGCTTTATTACTAAGAGACGGCGAGATTCCAGAAATATACAACGTAAGATAATATACCGCTACAATGTTCCAGTTTTACGATCCTAATATCGTGAATCAGGCAAAGCTCCGGGAGGCTGTAGGTGTGTTTCCGGTCAACACTTTTACACAGCTCGATTAACACGCTTCACATTATGACAATGGAACAGAACCATATTCAGTGTATTCAAATCTGTAGGTTCTCAAGAGCTCATATCGACAGGTTATGACTGTAAAACGCTGTTACTGACCATATGCATTTCGATTGCTTAAACCGTGGGGAACATTACGAAAATATTGTCTCGGAAATTATACAGGTTTGGTTTCGCTGGTTGGAATCGAATGCAAAACGAGACAGATTTAGTCCCCCTTCCGCTGCCTTGCCGCGATATATACTTCTTAATTTAAATTTGCGCTGCGGCCGCATGAGAATGTTTTTTTTTCATCCATCCGTTCTATTTTGACCATATTTACATTCTAGTATGTAATGGAATCTTCGTTGAAGTGAATGCTTGTTCATTTGGGTTCATCGTGCTTTCATTTGGGTAATCTGACTTTCATTTTGGGTATTAAGTTGTGAAGACTTTTCTGTCTGTAAAGCTCTGGGTTCATATCTATGTTGTTCTTTTGAAACGCGAGAGGCTAATATCTAGCTGTGTCCAGTACATATAAAACATTGTCAGCCTTCATGTTCTAATATTGAGGTAACGTACATAACTTTTGCTTATAGTTAATACTGGTGTGATTGTGTAACTTCTCTCACAATGTCAATCAATTCCAATGAACTCTAAATGATTCCCTATGTGATTTCTCTGTGATTGTTTGCTCCAAATGGGGCGCATTAATTTGCAATAAATATTCTGATTCTGATTCTGATTCTGGCTAGATAGATTCTTTATTGCCATGAATAGTTATTATACATAGCGCCACATGTGGCAGATAAAAAGAGGAAACAATTGCATATAAAAAATACAGGGTACTTTAAAATAAGTGTTACATAAAACACATAAAACAAAGAAAAGAAAAGAAAAAAAAACCAAAAAAACCAAAAAAAAACCAAAAAAAACCCAAACAACATACATATACAAAAAAAAAATAAAAAAAATAATAAAGCATACATGTATATTGACGCATGTCAGCACTGCCCTAATTTATGGCAGCATATTACACATTCATACAGGAGTCCTTACACACAAACGCACACACACACAAAGAAATACTCTTGAGAACACTAAAATGGTAACAGAAGCACAAATTAGGTTGTCTGCCCTGTCCTTAATGGGCGCTACGATCATAATGAGATCATCATAAACATGGGTTGTGTCCCTTGGTTCAATTAATCTTTGTGAAAGAAGGGTAGAAAAGAACATTGACAGCAGTGAGTTTTTGTATCCACGTCGGCTGCTAAAAGAGAAATGATCTAATGATTTACTTTCAAATGGTTTGATGTAGAGCTTATTTAGGATAGATAGGTAGTTTATTGCTATGATGAATATATGTACATAAAAATACATAATGCCACAGTTGGCAGTGTGATAATCTGTGACATTCAAGATTGTTAAAGGACAGAAAAAAAAACAAAAAAAACACACACACATATATACATGCGCACACACACACACACAAATAATAATAATAAAAAAAAATACAAAAAAATACAATAAAATAAAATTCACCGGAATGTCAACGGGAGCACTAATTCTGCATGGCCAAGCACAAGACCGCCAATCGCATATTACAATAACATTTATTGTGTTAGTCCTACTCCAGATACTAAGTGTTAAGGTTTTCCAAAGACTGTTTTCTTACAGCTAAACAATTCTGAGCAAACTCTCCTACTAGTGTGATCACGTCTGTGTCCTCGCAACTCATCAGCCACATAAATTTGCTTTCTTTATCTAAAAGTCTGAAATTCTGGTTTATATTACTTATGCAATCAAAAAACTTAACTCTATCGTCCGAATATTTGGCACAGGTCATAAAGAAGTGGGACTCGTCCTCAACTCCGCTTGAACAAATACGGCATAACCTATCATTTATTGGCATACCATGATATCTCCCTTCTTCAATTTGAAGTCTATGGTTGCTTATTCTGAGTTTGCAAAGATTCCGTCTGGTTTCCCGTTTTAACATGCAGAGATATGGTTCTGGTTTAAATACAGATTTGAATGTTCTATATGTTCGAAGTTTATTGCCGTGGTTGGTCTCCACGCGGTCGTTAGCCAATTCATTTATCCAGTTCCTCTGAAAACGCTCTTGAAGAGCTTTCTTCACCATTCCTACCATTCTATTTTTAGAAACCTGTCCAGCAGTAGTACACAAGTGAGTTAGACCCAGACTTTGGAGGAGGGCACATATGTTTGTATACCAGCTGTGTTGAGATGACACAGACACACCATAGGCCATTTTTACCAAGCTATCGTCATCTAAATTACAAAGTCTCCACCAGTATTTCACTAATATGATCAATATGTCAATCAAAAGTGGGTATCTTCCTAACTCACCAAGTACAGCATAGTTGGTGGACTTTGGACTGACTCCCAATACATACTTACAAAATTTTAAGTGGAGCTTTTCCATTGCATTATTTCTAACCCAGGTATTAAACAGCTTGTTAGAACCACCTCTACTGGGATTAATATCGCCCCATATTTCAGCACAATACAACATAATTGGTTTTACAGTATGGTCGAAAATGTGCAAGGATGTAAAAGGATCAGGAGTTGTGGAGGACAAACATTTCCTCAGTTTGAAAAAGGCTTTAGATGCCTTTCGTACTAAACAATCTTTTGCTAAGCTGAAAGCACATGAGGAATGGAAGACAATACCAAGAAAAGTGTGACTTTTGACTACTTCCAACACAGTGTGATCTATATGAAATGAGAAGTTTTTAGTACTTCTAGAATTGAAAATTAAGCATTTGCTCTTATCCTCATTAATATTTAGGTCCCATTTTAAACAGTACCGATACAATTTATCCAGTGAAGCTTGCAAACCTTCTTCACTGTTTGATACCAGGACTAGGTCATCTGCATATAGTAAACAATTGAGAGCTTTCGTACCCAAATCAACCGGATCACAAGAGGAATCAAAAATAGCAGGCAAATCATTTACAAAATTTTTAAATAGGTTCGGACTCAAATTATCACCTTGTCTAACTCCCACACCTGATTGGAACATCTCAGTAACAGAGTCGCCATAGCGAACACACAAGTTTATCTTGCTATACATTTGCTTAATTATATCATAAAATTTTCCGGCAATTCCCATTCTCTGTAATTTGAATAACAATCCATTGTGCCACACAGAGTCGAATGCTTTCGAAAAATCAATGAAACAAGTATATAATTTGTCTTTACTGGTTTTCTTTGCTTCAATTATGGTCCGAAGGACAAACATGTGATCAGAAGTTCGTTTGCCTGCAGAGAAGCCAATTTGCTCATGGCAAATGAGTTGATCTTGGTCGAGAAATTTTTCTAATCGACTATTGAGTATACAGTTGAACAGTTTGCTTACACAACTGGTGATGGTGATACCTCTATAGTTTGAGGGAACTTTCCGGTCACCTTTTTTGAATAATGGGGTTATATATCCTTCAGCCCATATTTTCGGGTATACAGAGAAGGAGAAGACCAGATTAAACAGTTTCAACAGACATGGTAATAAACTAGACTGACCATGCTTCAGCATTTCATTGCATATACCATCCAGACCAGCCGCCTTATTGTTCTTCAAATTCTTTAGACCATTCATGATTTCTGTTTGGTCAAGGAGCTTGTCTAAAACTGGGGAAAATGATGGAATGTACTCCCTTGATAAAGCTTCATCAATGTTACCTTTATCAGGGCTTGAACAGGATTTGTAGTTTAAATCTTGAAAATGGTCAACCCATTCCTTTGGATCAAGATTCTCCACATCATTCTTCTCAGAACATTTATCATCTAAATCATTAAGCAATTTCCAAAAATTTTGTGGGTCCTTCTCATGAAGTCCATCTAATTTCTCAATAAGCGCTTCTTTATACTGTTTTCGCTTTAATTTTCGACTCTTTCTGAGGTCTTTAAGTGCTTTATAGTAAGAAGATCGAATATGAGGATCTGAAGGAAATCTGTCAAATAAATATGCTTTTTGATTAACCTTCTTTTTTAATTGCTGCAATGAGTAATCATACCATTTGTACTGCTTGTACTTTTTACGTTGCGATTTCTTTTTACTTCTATGTGAAAAAGTAATTGTTTTCAGAGAGATATCGCCAGCAGCCATAAGTATATTACAAAAATCAGTCGAAGCAGTGTCAATCTGTATTGATGAGTAACTTCTATCAAGAAACCTCTTAATTCGGTTCTGAACAGCTGGGGAACAAAGGGCTGCCTGATAATTAACCACTGAGTTCACAGACCAGACATACTTTGTAGGAAAAGAGGTCATGTTATGGACTTCTGCCTGGATAAAGTAATGCACTTTCAACAAAAAAGATATTTGGCAATGGTCAGAGAGGTCGCCTTGAAATGGTTCAACATGGAATAATGATACATATTTACATAACTGTTCAGATACCACAGCATAGTCCACTACACTACTACCCTGTGGTTTGTGACAGGTGAACCGACCAGTACAGTCTCCTATGGTTCTACCATTTAGAATTCGCATTCCACTAGAGATGCATAATTCTAATAACTGTTTCCCCCTGGGGTTAACTACTGTATCATAACTCCTCCTGTTACAAATGTAATTATCCTCTATATAACTATTGAAAACTGGGATATGTTGAGAGTTATCTCCCTCTATATAATCAGCATTTGTACCTGTTCTAGCATTTAAATCCCCACATATAATTATCTCCCCTGATCTGGAGTATTTAGCAATGTCGCACTCAATCAATTCTAAAATATCTGGACTATTCCCAGAAATGAAGTTTGATCTCGCAGGGGGAATATAAGCAAAGCAAATGAATACACTTTTATCCAAACCAAATTTATCTGCTTCTAACATTATCCATATATAATCATTTGTTTTATGCTCAAGAAATTTAATATGTTTTCTAAGCTCATCTTTTACATAGACCGCGATCCCTCCAAAGTATCTATTGTTACGATTACATTTATAACCAGGGAGAGGAACACATTTGAATCCTTTGATGGATATATCTGTTTCTCCAGCACAGTGCGTTTCACTCAGAAAGACTATGTGGTGCTCTTTCAAAGCATTCACAAAGTTCTCATCAGCCAGCTTATTGCAGTTTTTTGAAATCAACCCGTTAACATTCCAAGCAGTTATTTTTAGATTTTGAACGTAACTATTGGTGTGATTGATTCTTCTCTCAGGAGCTGAGAAGTACATCAATAACTCTTATAAAGTTCTAGCGTCGGTACCAGGGACCATCTCTGTTGTATTGACCTCTAGAATTTTGTCTTTTGTTGTGGAAACCCTCGTGAAGATCCCAGTCATTCCATTCTCGGTTGTGGAAGCTATTGTATTGTCTGGCTATTCCAGGGGTGGAAAACCCCGGCAATTCGCGGACGTCGGAAGCTCTATGGCGGGTGATCGGCCCCGTGTGAGTTCACTTCCATAATAGCCTACTTAACACGCTTCACAGTATGACACTGGAATAATCCCGCTTCTGTACAGAGCCATATTCAGTGTATTTAAATCTGTAGGTTTGCATAACATTTGCAAGAGTTCATATCGACAGGTTATGATTGTAAAACGCTGTTAGTGACCATAAGTATTTCGATTGGTTAAACCGTAGGGAATATTACGAAAATATTGTCTCGGAAATTACATACACGTTTGGTTTCGCTGGGTGAACACCGCATGGCATGGAATGCAAACGAGACAGATTTAGTCCCCATTCCGCTGCCTCGCCGCGACATGTACTTCCTGGTTTAAATTTGCGCTACGGCCGCGTGGAAAATGTTTTTTTTCTCCATCCATCCGTTCTATTTTGAACAAATTTGCATTCTAGTATATAATAGGACCTTCGTTGAAGTGAATACTTGTTCATTTGGGTTCATTGTGCTTTCATTTGGGTAATCTGACTTTCATTTGGGTAATTCGTTGGACCGTCTATTACTGCTATATTTTTAATGTCGAACTGACTACTCTTTGTTTAATGTCTATTGTTAATAATTATTCGAAAATAAAGAAAATTATTCGAAAATAAAGAAGAAGGAAAGTGAATAAAGAATATAAACCTAGTGTGAATGATGACCAAAAGAAACTTCTGCAAATCTTTCTAGGATAGCGACTGTTTCATGAATATTCAGGAATGTCCCAAGTATGAACCAGATCCATCAGTGATTTGTTTTCCATGGTAAACTTATTTATTTGAGGAGTATACCTTCCGCAGTGCCTGTCCTACTGACTCTCTGGTTAACACACATGCATGGCATCAGTCTAGCTGCAGGAAATATCCCCTATCAAAATCTCGTCTTGTCACAATTTCCGTAATATATATCTTTATTATTTAAAGTTGTTGAAGTTTATTAAAATACAACTCCTAGAGAGTAATTAAGAACGCATCCTCTAATATATAGGTAGCATCACGTGCTTTGTGACAGAAAAACCCCACGAGATTTGAAATACCGTTTATTCATACGTTTATAACGCTATAGTTCATGCACGAGGGATTTCTCGAATCTCTGTACTACAAATCCCCATCCGGACATCACTTAACACTTCAGCTCTTCAATAATATTGGTGTTCGGTGTTGCATATCGCTGGACGCCATTAGCGGCCTTGAGAAACAAAAATCCAAAAGATTTCTGGAAATATATTAATAAATGTAAGAAAACGTCAGCTAGTGATAATATCGCAAATGATGAATTATTTTTAACACTTCCAGAACCGACAGACAAAAGACAGTACCGTTTCAATCCCATCTCTGATTCTGATATCAATAATGTCTGTGTTATCGAGGATCTCGATGAGCCAATCACAGAAGATAGATAGTTTATTGCATGAATTGTGCCCCAGAAGGGCTAAAACGCATAGATACACACATACATGTACACACATAAATACATACATGCATACAAAATATACAGACATAACATAATATACACAGTAAAATAATAGATAGGCTACACATACTAAAAAACCTCATTAAAAACTTGATGGCGGATAATCTTATTATTGCTTGCTTATTGGCACGGATATATATTAATATGTTACAGCTTTACACAATGGTAATGTTATGCAGTATTCAATTGTCTGTAGTACTGAAGCAGTCATACAAATTTTGCTACATTCTTGGTAATTATTTTGTCTGAACAACTTAACAGTTTTATAAAAAGATCATCGTTTGATATATCGGATGTAACAGACGACTCAATATTCTTCAACATTATATCCCGATGTGCATTAAAAGCAGTACAGCACAATAGGAAGTGTTTTTCATCCCCAATTACCTGGCAAGTTGTACACAGTCTGTCACATCTGGGAGTCTTGGTATACCTGCCACTTTCTATTGGTAGTCTATGTGCACTAATTCTTAATTTTGTTAGTGCTGATCGATGTTTATAGTTGTTCACTGATAACAAAATATTCTCGAAACAGGGGTATTTTTTTCACCATCTTATACGTATCGAGTTTGCTGGACATATTTAATTGTTCTTTCCAAGTGCAGACAAATTTCTCTTCCAGCTGTTTTTTAATGTACTTATTTGTAGCATTAGGGATTTTACACCCAAGATTTTCCCAGATATGATAAGGATTTGTATCCTTAAGTACATTTTTGATATACCCGACCCAGTTATTACAGTTATTGACTCTATGGTCCTCACTCTGCCCAATGAATGCCTTATACAAAAGCGAGTCTGGATCAGATTGAAGAATATGGCTCAAGTAATTGACACTGTTCAAAACAGCCTTTTGAGATGATCTCCCCAGTTCACCCAGAGCAGCCAGGTTCACTGCCTTTGAGTGAACCCCAAGGATACTCTTACAAAATTTAATATGAACACTCTCAGTGTCATTTGCCAAGTTAACCAGCTTGTTTACATCCGTGGATACATTTAGGTACCCAATCCATACTTCGGATCCATAATTAAGGATAGGTTGAATCATGGAGTCAAATAAATTACAGGACAGTTCTGGTCTGATACCATTGAGGTTAAGTGCATGTCTAATTGCATACAATGCTTAGCTTGCTCTACATGCCAAGTTTGAAATGGCCATATTAAATTTGCCATTGTTATGAATGACTAGCCCTAAGTATTTGTATGAGGTTACATTTTCCAGTTTTTCACTTCCAATTGTGAAACATGGATTCTCCTTCTTGCTTTGACCGAAGATCAATATTTTAGATTTTGATTTATTAACCGAGAGTCCCCATTTTTCAACATAGCTGAGCTTGTCAAGCTTGGCCTGTAGATCACATTTACTAAGTGACAGTAACACAATATCATCAGCATAAGCTAGGCTATGTATGGGTGTATCCCATAAGACAGGAGAGTTATCAGTTTTCACATCACTTAATAAGTCATTTATAAATATTTTAAATAACAATGGGCTTAGTACGCTACCTTGATGGACCCCTCTTGATATTGGAAAAGCCTTACCGAGGCCATACTTTGTTTTGACACAAGACTGACTGACCTGATACATGTTTTTAATTATTTTGTACACGTTGCCTTTTATGCCAGCCTGAAGGAGTTTCAAGTACAGAGCATCATGCCAGACTGTATCAAAAGCTTTATGAAAGTCTATGAAGCATGAGTATATCTTCTTCTTAGATTTTATGTGCTTATCAATTATAGTTTTCATCACAAAAATATGGTCTGAGGTCCGACTGCCTTTTTAAAATCCTATTTGGGACTGGGAGAGTAACTCTTGCTCTTCTACAAAATCGACCAGTCTGTAATTTAATATTTGGGTAAACAATTTACCAATACAGCTGGTTAGGGTTATTCCCCTGTAATTATTTGCCTCTAATGAAGATGAAATTCTGCACAATCTATTGCGCGCTCTAAGAGTGGCACATCTCATGGTTCAGACAATATGTTAAATGAATATTTCAAAGTCGGTAGGGATATATTTTGCCGCGTTCTTTCTGAACTATTCAATGTAATTTTGGACTCCGGTTATTTTCCAACGTTATGGACTGAGGGTATTATACTCTCGATATTTAAGAAAGGCGACCGTACTGCTACAGAGAATTATAGGGCGTTAACTTTGACGAGTTGTCTGTCAAAATTGTTTACAGATATTCTAAACTATAGAATTAATAAGTGGGTTGTTGAGAACGATGCAATTTCTGATGCGCAGTTTGGATTTAAGCGAGGTGTAGGTACAGTTGATTCTATTTTTTCGTTATGCGGTATTGTTAAGAATTATATCGATAAGGACAATAAGATTCATTCAACGTTTGTGGAAACACAAGGCTATTCTATGGATAACAACTTCTTTATTGCTGTGCATGGAGCTGACGTTTCGTTGGCGATACTTCCAACTTTTTCAATGCTAATGAAAAAGTTGGAAGTATCTCCAACGAAACGTCAGCTCCACAGCAATAAAGAAGTTGTTATCCATAGAATAGCCTTGTGTTATATACGCCGACTTCCAAATGAAACCCAAAGAAATTAAACGTGTGTGGACTTTAAACAGGCTTTTGATAGTGTTAGTAGAGACTCCTTGTGGTTTAAATTGTATAGATATGAAATACTAGGTAAAGTACTCACAATATTACAATCAATGTATTTATCTGTAAAATCTTGTATCATGCACAAAGGTGTAAAAAGCCCTGGTTTTCAGATTAATGAGGGATTGAGGTAGGGGGAGGTATTGTCTTCGATTCTTTTCTGTTTATTCATTGGTGGTTTTGAAAATTATTTGATAAATGAAGGCGACGACAGTATAGAGTTACATGAATTGACGTTAAATTTGTTATTGTATGCTGATGATTTAATATCGTTTTTCAAAATCAGCGGATAGATTGCAGAAGTCTTTGAATATATTGTCTAAGGTCTGTATCGACTGGGTTTACCGGTGAATACTGCGAAAACTAACGTCATGGTGTTCAGAAGAGAGGGAAACTGAAGTCAGAAGAAGAGTGGTTCTTTGCTGGAGTTCCAATCCAGGTATAGTTGAGCATTTTTGCTATTTGGGATTAGTTTTGACGCGTACTTTTAAAATTAATGATAACTAAAAAACCCATCGCAGATAAAGGTTTTGAAATCTTTGAATTTATTACTAAAAGTATGCGTGATTGTCAGCTTCTACCCAAAACAACATCAGAAATTCGATTCATGCGTTGGTCTAATACTAAGCTACGGCTGTGAAATTGGAGATTTCATGCGGGTACAGCGATTGAAAGGGTTCATAGAAATTTTTTCCAAACGTGTTCTGAATGCTAATAAAACTACTTCAAATGCTGCGGTTTACGGTGAACTTGGTAGATTGACTATGCGGTGTGAACAGTTGTTTCGAATTATCAAATATTTGTTAAAAGTTCACAATAGTACACATTTGATATTAAGCACTGTATATAAACACCTTGTTATCTCGGCTGAACAAGGAGTTTTGAATTTTTGAAGGGGCGTCATCGGTACAAAATATATTGTCAGTTCACGGTTTTGCGGAAGTGTGGATTAAAAGAGATTCTGTAGGTAACACTTTTTGAGTGCATTTAAAATTAGGGTGAAAGATATGTTTATTTCAAGTAAATTGAGTCTATATTCCTGTGAAGGATATTTAGAGAAAGTTATAAATTCAATATGCACTTGCGCGACTACGAATGGCTGCGCATAAACTTCATATTGAAACAGGGCGGCCTTGTGTATACATATCAGTACAGGTAATCTGAAATGCCTAGCAGAATAAAATGTATGAGGCGTTCAAAATAAGAGATCGAGCAATGTTGTAACTTTATTTATAGTTTGTTCTCACTCATCTGCATTATGGTTTTTTAGTCACGTGATCACAAAGTAAGACAGTCAACATTCGCTTCGGCTGAACGAATAAGACGGATTTTTGTGGTTCATCTTCGTTCAACAGGTTGAGTTTTGTACAGGTATGTACATGAATGTGCGGTTAATCTACGCGAATACCCCGTTTGATGCTAATATTCCATTCTTTGGAGATATGGGCTGTTTGTGTGGCCCACCGTGAACTCTTTGTGGTTGAAAAAGACGCCATGTTGGACAAAGGCGTCCTTCGTTACCAGTGAGGCTCTCTACGGTCAACAACCACTGTGACATTATGGCGGAGGCTCGTGAGAGCATTGATGTAAATATTACAAGTGATCAGGCTCCGATCATTGAGCAGGATAATTCTGTTGATTACAATACTGATGACGACAATGCTTTCCGAAAATCCGAGCCAATTATCTGTGAACTGCTATGCTTTTTTGTTGACAAATCTGACATAATGTCTGTTGACTCGATTGTCAAATTATGTGATGACGTGTATTCAGAAGATGTGGCCCAAGAAGCCAAAGATATGTTGTTTAATTCGCGTCGCAGTCTTCTGAAGGGAAAATACCGAAAGAGGACAGGACCAAATAGGAAAGTGTCCACGCTACAGGATATCGCGCGTATGCTGCAAGAACTTGATCCTGATGACATTCCGTGTTTTGTTGCAAAAGATCTCAGTCGGCTTCCACCAGTTTCTGTCAATCATATTGATGTTACGACATTAATTCGCGAGCTCAATGGCCTCAAACTGCAGATGAAAGATGTGGTTGGAAAAATTGGATCGTTGAGCGCTGCTCAGGTGTCAGTCGAAAAAAAGATTGACAAACTTGGAAATGAAGTCCAGAAAATCCCTAACAGTGTTAACAGGAAACGCGAAGGAACATCCGCTAGTGCCAAATCCCCTGCGGCTAGTAAGTCACCTGTTCCACCTGATGAATCTTGTGAAAAAGTGCGTTCAATTGAGTGTGTTTCTGTGACCCAAAATGTGATGCAGTCTGACGTCATCGACCTCAGTAATTCCATTTCTGATGCACATCGAGTGGCCGAACAAGAGCATGCGAGCTCAAGAGCTACCCCTGCCGTTACCTTGTCATCTGATAGTGCCTCACGACAGCCATTTTCTCTGGTATCCAGAAGCAAATCGAAAACGAGACGAGACGTGAATCTTCATGGCGTGAGGTCGTATCCACCAGTGGAGATTTTCCTTACTCGCTTACACCCAGATACACAGCCTGAGGATATACGGGCATATGTTAAACAGAAGTCGGGTGTAGATATGCAATGTGAGCAACTTCCCACAAAGTATGAATCCTACTCATCTTTCTGGTTGAGTGTTACTGGTAGGGTAGCCCGGAATCTGCTGAATACTGAGTACTGGCCAGAAGAAGTGTTAGTGAGGAAATACTATCGGCGCAGACAACAACATGAATGGAACAAATCGTCGAAGCCTCAGTGGAACGACAGAGATATGTCCATACATAACGACTACCGTTGGTTCAGTGAAGATGACGATAGAGACTATTAACTGTTTTTTCCAATTTACTTAACTACGACACTACGCATTACATCTCTAAACTGTCGATCCATTACGTCGTCTATTACGGAAATTCAATCCTTATGTATGCATAGTGACATTTGCTTATTACAAGAGACTTGGTTAACTAACGCTGAATTGGATATGCTTAATTCAATCGACGTAAACTTTTATGGTCGTGGGGTTTCTGCAATCAGTGATACCTCTCTTACCAGAGGACGCCCCCATGGTGGTATCGCCATATTATGGCGGAAGTCTATGAGTAGCCAGGCATCTTTCATAGAGTACGATGATTGTAGAATTGTGGGGTTACGTGTAGATAGTGTCAAATCTAAACTATTAATTTTATGTGTTTATATGCCAACTGACACTCTCGATAACCTATATTTATTTCAAGACTATCTTGGTAAAATACGCGCTATCGTTGAAGAGTGTGAAATTCCAAATGTTATTGTTATGGGTGACTGGAATGCTGGTCCTTCCAGGAATTTTGGTCAAGAATTAGAGCTGTTTTGTACCGACCACAATATGTTTATCTCAGATGTGATATTACTACCACCTGATAGTTATACCTATGTAAGTGAAGCCCACCTTACTACATCCTGGCTAGATCACTGTGTCTCATCTGAGCATGTCCATGCTTCTGTTAAGGATATATATATTAGTTACGATTCCGTATCTTCTGACCACCTGCCACTGTTTGTGGAATTAGACTGGGCCGTGTGACCTCCCTTGAGTAATAGACAGGACACTACGCCTGGATACAGCATTAACTGGTCTAAACTTAACGATGAAGAACTACTAAATTATAGGATTGCATTCGAGATTGCCTTGAACAATATTGTTATTCCACATGATGTGTTGCTATGTAACGTCAACAATTGTGAGTGTACCAATCATTCCAGTCTCATCTCACATTACTATAAAGGTATTGTTAATGCTCTATCTAAGGCTGCTAATTCGACTGTTGCTAACGTAAGTAAATGTAAACAATATGTGATCCCTGGTTGGAACGATTGTATTG
Organism: Hanleya hanleyi; assembly: GCA_036873755.1. Classification (NCBI taxonomy): domain Eukaryota; kingdom Metazoa; phylum Mollusca; class Polyplacophora; order Lepidopleurida; family Hanleyidae; genus Hanleya; species Hanleya hanleyi. Next base: position 28,803 of record JAVTVY010016668.1, read on the forward strand.
ATGATCTCCATACGCATGCGCGGACTGCTTTCATCTTATGGAGGGAACATGGTAGTCCTCGTAGTGGACCTATCAGTGATTATATGCAGAGAACCAGACGCCAGTTTAAATATGCTCTCAGGGCTTGTAAAAAAGACGAAGTTTCCATACGTGCTAATAAAATGGCCGAAGCTTTCTGTAGTTACGACAATGTCGATTTTTGGAAGGAGGTTCGTAATGTTAATGGTAAATCGACGCTGTTGCCTGGCACAATTGATAAAACGGAAGGGGAATCTGATATTGCTAATCTTTGGAAAAGTAAATATTGTACCCTACTTAACTCAGTTACTGATGAAAAGCATAAAGATGAAGTCTTACACACCTTATCTGAACAAGGGACTAATTATTCTGATGTTTTACCTGTTGCGACACCTGATATAGTTCGTGACATTATTCATGATATGAAACTCGGTAAATCCGCTGGTATTGATGGACTTACTGCTGAACACTTGAAATATGCATCTGATAAATTGTGTATCCACTTATTTTTATGTATTAATATCATGTTACAACATGGTAGTTTGCCTGATGAGCTGACGTATGTTTCCATTATTCCGATTGTAAAGAACAAATCTAGCGACATCACTCAATCTGACAACTACAAACCTATTGCAATAGCCACGGTTGTGTCCAAAATCCTTGAGCGTATAATTTTAACTGTGTGTGAAACCCACATGTACACATCTGATTCCCAGTTTGGATTTAAGTCTGGTAGATCAACGGATCAGTGTATATTTGTTCTAAAGGAAATTGTTAATTTTTACCGTACTAATGGTAGTCCAGTCTATGTTTGTTTTATGGACGCATCTAAAGCGTTTGACAGGGTCAACCATTGGACGTTATTGAAAAAGTTAATTGACAGAGACTGGCCGTTGTATATTGTAAATATTGTGCATATATGGTGCAGAATTCAAAAGTTCACTGTTAAGTGGGGATCTGCGTTTTCCACCTTTTTTAATGTATCCAACGGTGTAAGGCAAGGGGGAGTTCTCTCCCCCTGTCTCTTTTCGATTTATTTGCATGAACTTGATACTAGATTAACGAACACCAAAGTAGGCTGTAACATTGCTGGGGTATTTATGAATCATCTGATATATGCAGATGATCTGTGTCTGATTTGCCCATCCGCTAGGTCATTACAAAGTTTGCTGAAGGAATGCGAAGATTATGCTGAAACACATGATATTGTATACAATACGAAAAAAACTGTGTGTATGTTTTTTAAGCCGAAGGGCTATCACCTGTACAGAATTCCAAATGTTGCCCTAAATAATAATTTTTTAAAGTTTGTCGACTCATATTCCTATCTTGGACATATTTTTGCGAGTGATTTATGTGATAACCTCGATATCGAGTCACAAACAAGGAAGCTAAGCTGTGTGTCAGAGCAAATATGCTGTTGAGGAAATTTCGTGCCTGCAGTAACATTGTAAAGAAAATGCTCTTTCGTTCTTACTGTTCTAATATTTATGGTTGTTCTATGTGGTTTAATTATGGCAAAGGTGTATATAACAGTATTCGAATTATGTATAACAATTCGTTTAGATGGCTGATGCACTATAGACGAGACTGTAGTGCAAGTCACATGTTCGTTATAAATGGAATGATGTCGTTTGGTGAGCTCATTCGTAAATCCATCTTCAGCTTGAAGAGGCGGGTTGATGACTCCGATAATTACCTGATATATACCCTGAATGAATGTGATGTTAAATTGCACTCAGCACTGAGAGACCACTGGGCACGGACACTTCATGGACCACTGTGAGTGGATCCAATTCACCTTGTATTTTGTAAAACAGTTAATTAGCTTCTCTTTCTGTATATGGACCACCAGTGTCTGAAATAAAATATTATTATTTATTATTCTGCCATTACTGATATGGATTGTCCATCTCTTGGACTCCAGATTTTCCAGATTCGGAACGACGTATCCAAGTGAAAGAGGCATGTTCCTTTCTGAAAGGTGAGTAGAACAATTATCATGGTCAAGGTTTGCTCGGGTGGTAAGGTGACCAAAATGTTTTAAGAAGGATGTGGGCAATTCTATTGGTCTGTAATGTAGTTAGGTCTATAGGAGACCCAAAATCCTCCCTTCTGCATTCATTTGGTCTAGAAATGATTCATACTATGACATATTAGGGTGTAACAAAACCAGAAGATGAGCACACTGATGTCACATTTTGATTTTAATGTATTTTTTTAAACAATATGAACTGAAAAATCTAAAGAACGCCTTTCATCTGAATTGTGATGATCTGTGTCGTGAATCTCACCTTCATTCAGTGTCACTGATGATTTTCTGTAAAAAATAAATCACCATTATTGTAATTTATCAAATATAAATTCGATATCAGAGCCATAAATTGCCCAACAAGTTACTGCATTTTATAGTTTTGGAGGTATTTGCAGATCCAAGAAGCTAAAACAGAGAAAGACTTCCAACAAGCTGTCGAAAAGGTTGAAGATACCATAACCTTAGCCGGGACGTATCAGTCTCTCAGTATATTTCACGCCACAACGACAAACTGACCTCGTGAAATCATTAAGTCGATTGTCGATCTTTGACAGAATAAGGCTGCCACTTGAACAGTTGAGTAGAACAATTATCATGGTCAAGGCTCTTGTGGTAAGGTGGTCAAAATGTTTTAAGAAGGAAGAGGAGGAGTCCATGGGTGCTATTGTATTGAGCATATCGATATGTTGAACATGTATTATTGGAACAGCTGTTACCAATCTTACAGTTCTCATTCCTCCTCTCTACTCATCCTCCCTCATATTCCTTCCTACTCCTCCCTCGTCCTTCTTCCTCGCTACTCTTCCTCCGCCGTACTTCCTCCTCCTCCCTTCTTCTACTCTCTTCTCCTCCGTCCTTCTCCCTCTTCCTCCTTCCTACTCATCCTCCCTCATATTCCTTCCTACTCGTCCTTCTTCCTCGCTACTCTTCCTCCGCCGTACTTCCTCCTCCTCCCTTCTTCTACTCTCTTCTTCTCCGTCCTTCTCCCTCTTCCTCCCTCCTACTCATCCTCCCTCATATTCCTTCCTACTCCTCCCTCGTCCTTCTTCCTCGCTACTCTTCCTCCGTCGTACTTCCTCCGCTTCCCTTCTTCTACTCTCTTCTCCTCCGTCCTTCTCCCTCTTCCTCCTTCCTACTCATCCTCCCTCATATTCCTTCCTACTCTTCCCTCGTCCTTCTTCCTAGCTACACTTCCTCCGCCGTACTTCCTCCTCCTCCCTTCTTCTACTCCCTTCTCCTCCGTCCTTCTCCCTCTTCCCCCTTCCTACTCATCCTCCCTCCTACTCCTCCCTGCTCCGTCCTCCCTCCCCCCTCCTCCTCACTCCTTCTTCCTCCTCCTCTCTCCCCTTCCCTCATCCCCTCTCCTTCTTATCCCTCCAGCTTCTCCCTGCTGCTCTTTCTCCTCGTTCATCTTCCTCTTCCCTCCTCCTCCACCTTGCTCCTTGCTAATGTGGAGCAGGTCTCTCGTGTTTTCAATATTATTTTTTCTTATTTCAAAGAAAAGAACAGAAGAGAATGCCTCTCACAGATTCATTTATGAAAAAGGTGCACCTTATATAATGCCACAGAAAGAAGTCGTTCCGTTGTATTCTTGATCTGATATGTTCCCTTATTTAATAAACAGGAAAACTATGTCTTTTTGCACTGTGATAGATCAACGACAGTTCCAGAGTTTGAAATTCCAACTTGATTATTGAAGAGCATATTTATGCAATCAATCAAATATAGATATCAAATATGAGGTTATAATTTATACCAATTAAAAGGTAGAAATGTTTTGTATATTCCAATCAGATTTCGACAAGGTCGAAATAAAGATAAACAAGGCAGCATGGAGAGAAGTGTTTGAGTTCCCTGAATGTACACCTAAACCAGATCACCAACAGGTTGGGCCTTTGTTTGTGGTTAAGTGGTCTGAAGAAGGAAGTAACAGACGAAGAGACGAAAAGCGAACGATGTCCTACTGGATGGACTCGCTACAAGATCTTGAAGGTTAGTAAGACTAGAGACATCCGTAAAAAACGCATGTAATAATTGAAAAGAAAAAAACATTTAGAACACAGGTGGACCATCCGCTGCCACTGCATCCTCCACAATGCATGTCTGTATACTCCGTGTCTCCGTACCTGGCCTGGTTGTACAGCTATTACTGGAACTGTTCGTTTAAATATCAGCCAATGAACGGATGGTGTTTTGGCGGCAATACGCAACATTCGCTTAGAGTTTGATCAAGGCCCAGTTAATGTGGAGAAAAGCTAGAAGACAAACTATTTGAAGTCCGAGAAAAAACAACATGGGGCGTCTCTTAAGTCATAACATCCACGGATATGAACATCTGATTTCAAAGCAACCAGGAGACAAAATATACGGCACATTGCCTGGCGCTTAATTCGTTCAAACATGGGCATGTTCGGAGAGGTAATAAGTTCGCCAATGCTCTCCGGAACATTTCTTATTGAAGTGGCAGGTATTCGGTGTAGTGTATAAGCTATCCGTCTCGGATTTGATAGACAAACCACGACTTGGGATTACGTTGCCATTATTGTGTGGGCTATGTTGTTGACTAATCCGGTCGATACTTGGTGTAAGAACGCATTGTTGAGGCTTTTGTTGAGGCTTTTGTGCAGCTGAAAAGGGTCACGTCTAGACGCATTGTTGAGCTCAGACAGGCTATTGTAGGCCTTGTCTTGTGCGTTCTTACACCAAGTATAAACCACTAATCCCATATACTGTTTAAGTACAGCGGATATTGTTATTGGTTCAAGACTATTCAGAAGGACAGAGTTTAGGCATGATCTGAGTTCGACTCGATAACTGACCAAAAAAACGGACAACTACTCGAAGAGTCTGTATAGAGATGTGTGAGAGAGAGATCAGTAGTAGTCAAGGAGGGATCTACGAGGGGAATGGTACTAGCCCCATCCCGCCACCCAAAAGATAGAACGAACCAGAAGAAAAAAGAGCGCTTTGAGGGATCAGCGAACCCTGGGATTCCACGTGGAAATAATGTATAAAATAAATGAATGTGGATGGAATCTGAGTAAAAGTGTGATAAACAGACAATCATATATTCATATGGTTTGTGAGCGATAGACTACTATATAAGTTGGGGTTTCATAGTTGGAGTTTTAATTTGGAGTACTCATATTCAGACATTTTCGCCGCGAGCGCACCATGTGACGTGGTGTGTTACAGGCCTGTTTTGTAGTAGAGGACATTCATTTCTTGAGGATGATTTTATTTATTCATCGGGCTGCGAAAAGATGATCCATGAAATAAAATTTGGGTCACCACACTCGTTAAAAAAGTATGTCAGCCAAATATATGGATATCACTTAACCCTACCTGTCCTGGGGGGGACATTATGGCCCCCTACCAAACTTTCTGCGTTATCTCCGGAACGACGAAAAATGGAGTGCTGAAACTCCGGGACTTTATAGTTTATCATATTGGGGTCAGTTTGAGCCCATTTGCATAACCCATGCGCAGAGGATCATGGGTAAATTCAAGATGGCGGCCACGTGGGTACCAGAAAAGTGATGTTTTTGCCTTTCCGCGATGAAAAGTGGACAAAAACTATTTTATTTCACATCACATTAATATTTATTAATTTATCATGCAGTTTTCTGCGGAGAAATTGCATAAATAAAAAAATCGGAAAATCCGACCGAAAAAACGACCAAAATATGTCGTTTTTGAAAATGACGTCACTGTGACGTCATTAAAGCGGCCATCTTGGAATTTTTACATTTTCTGGTAGAGCTTGACACAAGGGTATAGTGTGGTAAGTTTCAGCTCCCTGGCTCAAGGGATAAGAAAAATAATTAGGGCGGGGGGCATTTCGGCCCCCCTCCCAGGCCTGGACAGGTCCCAAAAAGCCCAGGCCAGATAGGGTTAAAAAGCCATAACACTGAATTACCTGAGTATCAAATTGAGTTTCAAATCCTTGCACAAAATATCTGAAAGATGCCGAGAAGGTATTTTCAGATATTTCGTCCCAGGATTTGATCTTCAGAGTAATTTCGAACTGATGATATTGCTGATTTATTATATGAATTGACAATGGCTTGTTCTCTTTATTTAAATTCAGAAGGTGTCCAAGGTACAATCTCAGGGCGAGATATGAGGGTAGATGATGTCATAATATTCCGGCGCCAATACTGTGCCAGTACTTGTGTTTGAAACTGCACCAATCTTAGAATTCATACACTCAAGCGATGTTTTAAATCATCACTTGGTAGGAATGCCGTCGAACAACACATGTTCCATGGAAATCAGGTTGCATTCAAGTCAAACATGCTGACCGCGTTTGACATTGGTAACACATTCACAAAGCAGTAGCCTGGCGTACATTTAGAATGATTTACACAAGGTCATGCAGCATATGCTCCAGATTTGGAAGCACAGATGTCTTTACAACAGGGAATGTTAGTTAGTTATTTTGATATTTCGAGCCAATTGGAGAGGGGGTAATAAGTGTCAGAAACATTTTATTGAATCCCGTTCTGATCCATCCATCGCCTTCGCCATACAGCACAAAAAAGTTTGAAAGAATATAGAGAATATATGCGTACTCTTTCATTGGTCAATTATCTCTGGGTAAATTATTTTCCCCCGAGATAATTGACCAATAGCGACCCCCCCCCGATAATTATCTCGGGGGATATTATTTCGGGGGAAATTAAAAAAATATTAACTATGTTCCATCCACGGTTCCGTACCGTTCCATAAATCAATATAATTAAATTGTACCTTTGTCCATCCTCTCTCAGCAGTAATAAAACAGCAATGAAGTACTGCTAAATCCTCAGTCCTAATAATTTACTTGGACTGCTCAAAAGCAATTTGTTTGCTCCTAATTGTTTACCAATGATAGCTTTCACTTGTTATGAATATAGAAGTTGTATGGGAGTGGTGACTTTCTGCTGATAATAATGTAATGTGCTTCCTGTCCTTGTTAGACGGCCTGTCCCACTGTGCCCCATGTCTCACTGTACCTCAATCTCCCCTCCTTTGCTTCGCGATATTGTAGGTGGGGAAACACAATAACCAAGCAATTAAATGCTTTCCTTTATGAGCGTGTGAGTTTGCATGTTACACGAAGTGTGAAGACAGACCGTGCCTATCGTGTGTAGACTACAGATGATGTGGTGGCATATAGTGATCCGGACAGGAAAGCGTCGTATTATAGATTCCATTCCCAGGTTTGGCCTCCCCGCCACGTGAAACATTGCAATGAACAACTGTTCGATCTACCCTTGTTGATTCACCCAGATCGCCGATATCTTTATTTGTTTTCGTTTCTAAATTCAATTAAAATCAATGCCCGCTTATATGCACTATGTCTCGGTTTATCCTTGCCTTGACAATATGCAAAATAGATGGGATTCCTAGTATATTGATCATGTAAAGGGGACGATAGTTCATTCCATAACAAATACATCTAGGTCATATATAATTTATCAATTAAAACGAGAGGTAATATTGGAAAGTTGTACTCATTCCATGACATTTAGTAAATGCAACTCAATTCCATAGTGTACTTAGGCCATGGAACATTGCTATAAGCATGGACCGTCGGTATATAATGCGCAGTGATAAATTATACTCGGATAAAAAGCTGATATTGGTTTTAAAACTCTGTATAGCTAAGATGATCCTTCTTGTCATTTTCGATGATCTATTGAGGTCGCCTTACTAACTGGTTAGTAAAAGGCGGAAAATTATTATTTGACTGATGATTTTGGTGTGACAAGAAGATCACCCGATTTATCAGGTTAGGGTCAACCGCCACAATTCGGTATATCAAAATCTGATATTATCACGATCGAATGTACCTTTAATGAGAAATTGATAGTTGGAATGTGAAACTAACATCTATACGCATTTACATTCAGGGTTTTCCATATATTAATCTATTTTTTCAAACTACTTTTCCTTTGAAACGCTTCAATAATTCAGCATCATTTAGAGAGAGAGAGAGAGAGAGAGAGTAGTTGTGGTGCACTTGTTGGGGCAATGATACACCGACATGCAAGGTATAGAACACGACATGGAATTTGATGGATTTCGCGATGAATGCAATTATTCGCCAATACGAGCACGCACCTTCGTCCAATCAGATCACAATCTAAGGTAATTGGATTACAATTTGCCGAGCCACACATCTTGTGCTTATTCAGAAAAGGTCATACATTTCTATAATAAGGAGTTAGGTGTTTGCGGGGAGTGGTTAGGAAAAGGAAAATATACAAAAAAACGGACTTAAACAATATAAATGAGATTCCCTACGTTCAGTTGTCGGAGTCTAGATCGTATCGTCTACCATTCTCAACACGGACCATTCTATATAGTTCATACTAAACCCTTGTATTGTGAGGGACAGATTCAAATATCTGGGTCTGTTTGAATTATCGACCGACCTTATTCAAAGAGAAAGATTTTAGATACAATTTTTTTGTATACAGCAATAATGTAGCTATGTCCGCTTTTTGTAACATTTGTCTCTAACGATACGAAAAATCGACATATCTGATCTCAAATTTCATCTCTCCAACAGTACAAAATTTACTTTCTGTACTCGTCGTGCTCGATTTATTCTGATTAAAATCATCCAAGTGTCATTATAACCAGACTTAATTATTCAAGACCAATGAAGAAAGCAACACGCTGTTAATTTCCTCTGAAACCAAATTTCTCTCTTCTTTAGATGTGCAGAACAAATACGTGAAACGGACAATTTGAGATTTGGAATCCACTTCTGGAGGGAACTGGGGGACACGCGTAAACAGTGTTACTTTTTATTATATAACAGACGGTAGAAATGCCTGTGTGGCATTTCATTACAGCTCAAAACACAGGAATCATACAGTCAATCATTCATTCTGAAAAAAAGCTGTGGTAAATTTGACGTCACGGTACTTGCTTTGGTCGGTCGTGCTGAATGATTTAAGCGTTTAGTGTCTGTTCAACTCCACGGATGAATGCATTGGAAATTAACGTAACATTTGACAATCAAAGATAACGGCTACTGTTGAAAGACCATGCTCGAGTGAGACCCGAATAATTTGGACAAAAAGAATACTGTCGAATAATTTCCACACTGCGCTGGATGAACATTCGAAATACTTTGTCATTCTAAATTAATGTGCTAATGTTGAAAGTTCAAACTGTCATATAGTATGTACGCATGCTCTCGTGAATGTAAAGAATGTAAAGAATGTGGAATCTGCTGTGGATTCCAAGTTACAAACTGAATTACCAGTTTCCATTAATAAAAACTCAGATAACCCAATTCTTAGATTCTACTAGTAGGAAATGGACAGGGTTTTTTTTATAGTTTCGACTGTTCGAATTTCTACCAGCGAAGTATTTCAGATCCTTCTATCTTTATCGAACAATGTCGAGGTTTCTGAATACGCTACTGTTCAAAACAAAATATAGATTCCTGAATGTCAAAGTCAAAATGCTTTTATTTAACCAGGGTACAAGTTCGGTGGAAAAACTGTTTTACAACAAGGCCCTGACACAGAGACATACATCAGCTATGTATATTACACAAAGGACCACACAAACATGGACACGTTAAATACATAAAAAATGAATAGAGTGATAATATAAACTTGGGCATCTGTACACACTCTGTAGTAAAGGAAGAATTTTCATAAAAGTGGCAATATAATTTTTTTGAATAGGCTATAACAGTTTACTCTATTGGTATTATCTAACTTTTAGTTCATAACTGATTCAGACTGCAATAGCTTTATAATCAGAAAACACGACACGACACGACACGATGGAATATGAAATGGGTCTTTGGAATATGGACGCGAATATTCTTCACTGCTGTTTGCAGTGTGCTGTCTTACATGCTGCTTAATTCACCAATAATCCCTGAACACTCCCGGTAATCTCATAATTCTTACGTCTACCCGGCAAATTTGTCTGAGCAACGTCGTTTCTTATCTAGGATAGAGATAACGCTGGTTTTAACGAGGCTGAGCAATTAGCCGAGACGTGGCGAAGTTACATCCTAAGAACGACGGCAAGTAACTTTCCATGGAAAATGATTGTTTCGTATGTGTAGCCACTTAACTGCAAATTCAGTGCGGCAGATTTCAGAGACTGTTCTCACCTCAAATATGTAGATCATAGCTAATTTGATTTGTAATTAGTCCTTAATCTATACCACAATAGAAATAAAATCATCGCATTTTCAGGCCATCTAAAAAGCTAACCCTCGAAATATCTTTTCCCCGAGAATACTAAGATAATCATAATCTCAATGTACCTATCTCCCCAGTGTGGTTCTATTCCTTTCTCACTAAATATAACATCTGTAACATCTTACCTCTAACTGGGACAGATCAGTCTAGATGGAAACCACCATAACAAAAAGTAGTTGGCAGAGGAATGTATGTGACCACGAGTATTGTGTTGTCTCAAGTCACTCCTGTTCAGTATATCGACAGTATATGAGTTTGACACACACAATATATTTTGTAAGAAAAAGACAATAACCTTCACTTGAATGTAGTTCTAGCAAAGAAACTATTCTCAAGGGCCATCATAATTTATAAGTTGGAGTGCAATCTTGATATAGGACAAATGTCCAAATTTTGAACAATATCCAAACCAGATATCCGGGTAAAAACGGGGAATCGTTCCAAACCCACACACAAACACGCATATGAAGAATTTCTGCGTTTCTCCTAAATTCGCATTTACCGCGTGGCTGCCTCTTCTATCGTCAACCAGTTAAGCTACTGTCTCTGAAATTTAATAGAATGAACTATCCCAGAGACACTGATCGAAGTTGTGAATGTAGCATTCCACTCTACTTATTCACATACTTCTGAAATGCTTAAAGCCAAACGAGTTTGACTCATGGCCTGAACGATGCTTTGCATATGGTCATAAAGTTCTATTTGCTTACTGGTTTAAAATTGCAAACCAGTAACATGGCATATTTGACTGAAAGGGTTGAATGGATGATATATCATTTTGAAAGCAATAATCGCTGCATGTATGAGTATATGTTTTGTTGTAGTAAGCTAAGGAATCCTGAAGTCACATCTCCTGAAATCAATGTCATGTTAATACATGTTCTTTTGTTTTGAAGGCTGAAACTGGCATGTGCGGCAGAGTGTGACCTCCCACAATGTTCCATAAAATAGAGCACTACAAACAAGCGTGAGACCAGACATCCATAAGCCAGCCTTCGTCCACAAAGAACTTCCGCGTCCATACTCGAAAAAACCTAAATCATAAGACCACATTAGCATCAATCAACGCAGCATGAAATAAAGTATATACATGTATTACAGACAAGCTAGTTTCTTGCAAGCGATCGACGGCTTTCAGTGAAACTGATAATATGCGGCAATGTTCTTAACACATGAGCAGTGTGACTAACGTCACAGGACCTACGAAGTAGGGTAAGCATTAGGACTCCGACGCGAACTGAACTCTTGGAAATCCCCACCCCCAGTTGAAATCCTGCCTATATTAAGATGGGCACTGCCCAAGTCATTTTCATCAAAAGTAGATCAGCTCAGAACTTGTTAGTAAGAGTCTCCTAATGCGCCTTCATTCCAAAAATAAATAACGATCGCCGATTTAATTTTACAATTTTTTAACTAAAGGAAACGGATTGAATAGTAAAAAGTTCAGTAGATTTCAGGCTTTACGTGTGAAAATACATTTACATCTCTTTAATGGTTTTCAGTGCCCTTGTCCAGGACCAAAACAACTTTTTGAATCGCACCTTCTCGGCACAAGATAATAACGATTCTATGTCATTCTTCTGAGCATGACCGGTACAAAGACGAATAAATAGCATCTCTACATCACGTTGTTATCTAGATATATGAGACAACACATATTGGGTATCGGCAATCTGATGAATGTAGAAGTTGGGGATTGTACTTAGCATCTTAAATACAGCCTCTTAATACTGTAAAACATATCTGTTTAATTTCGTTTCCCATAATGTATCAGTTACTAGTAACCAAAACGTGTGTGTATATAGCAAAAGTGTGTGTCTCAAGTTAACGGCAGCTGTTCAAATGTCCCCTGGAAAGGTAATAAATTAATAAAGACGTCAACATGTGAACTCATAGAATCTGCACTGTCGATGGTTCAATGTAATACCGGTAACATCTCTTGTGACAGATCCGTTTATTTTTGTGTCCTCGGCTCTGACCTCTAAGAACAATTTAATCATTACACCGTGACAGTAATAACTGCATTCTCGAATCCCAAGCCTATCAGACTGTTAGTTCTGATCTGTTTATAGGCCTATTGGGGTGACCCAGCTACACTGCTGTGACCTCTAGCTTTCAAAACAATTACGGATGGCATCTCCCACCAGGTTTTGTACTGGGTTATATATACAGTGAAACATACTGCCAAGGGTTCCCAATGGGCATGACAGTGCACTCGCTGAGCCATCAATAAATAATAAAAAAATAATTATAAATCAAATTTTCATCGGAATTCGGTCAGCTCAGAACTTGCTGGTAACAATGCCCTAATGCACGTTCATGCCAAAAATCAAGGTTCTAATATCAACTGTTCTCCTTATTTTGCCGACGAAAGGATTCGGATGGGCTGACTGACTGACATTACCGGACAATTTGCGATCTGTAGCCTACTTCGTAGGAATAAAATCTGTATCACTATGCTGTATTCTGTTTTCGAAGTTCGTTCCAAAGTCGTTATCTTGAGTTTTATATCTCAGTCATGCATTGATTGTGACTTTTGATATGCACATTATGAAGACCTCATATATCACGTTGTTCCTGCATATGGCCCCTAGCCCCGGGTTGAGCGGAATCAGACGCGTGCTACGAAACGTAGGGCAAATGAACTTGCACACTACGATAAGATGAGATAAGGTATGAATATTTATGTATAGTCGGGTTGGTACAAAACAACAAAACACTAGTTCACCGGGAGCTATTTTCACCGGTTATTGTTTTGCGTACATTGTATACACATGTGAAATTTGAAGTGCGGATCTTAAAACCCCTAAAGTCAACTTTTATGATTTCCAGAAACAATTAAAAAAAACATGTAAAAAAATGTAAGAACAATGTACGACAGTTGACATTGACCGTAAGTTATAGCAGATAAAGCAGAATATATACAATTACCGATGATTATGAAGGTAGAAACTACAATGATTAATTGAACGCAAACGAACAATGAAACACAGTAGAACAATAGTCATTAAGATGTAATTAATATAAAACAGATTCCCGTAGAGTAACACCTAGATTAAAACATAGTAGAATACCCATTAACCTCCGAATAGACTAACAGATTTGGAAGTAAATTGGTTGAGAATAATAGTAAATAAAAGAGAGCATTACTAAAAGTAACATGGAATATCGATGATAAAAACTAAATCTAAAACACAGTACAGCAATGTTCTTTGAGATTCAGTTACCTATATAACAGATTCCAAAACAGTAAAACATGAATTAAGGCAAAGTAGTGTGCCCAATATTCAAGTAGAAATAAAAGGACCCTGGAGTAAATTGATTAAATATAATAGTGAATAAATTAGAATATATTAAAATTACACTGGAACATCGGACGTAAAAACCCAATTTAAAACACAGAAAATACAGAATTTTGTAGACTATATAGTAAAATTACAACATGATTTTGAGAGTCAAAACAAGCTAGATCAATCTAAATGAACACATCACAGTTTATTGTGAGATTAAAAAGTAAACCAACAATTGTTAGATTCGACTTTTACATAATCCATGATATGCAGAAACTAGAGTCCGCTGCCTGGAACTGTACGTCATCCCGAAGTAAATGTCGGGGGACAGAGTTATGTGGCATAGTTCAACAATGAAAAATTATGTCAGGTAATTCATAAAAAAGATTGAATAAAACCAGTCCAAGCACATATCCATGAGGCGAGCCTTTTAAACGTGTAGTTAAAATGACTGACACATTACCCACCTTAACTCCCTATTTTCTGTGACGTAGGTACGAAGACATCAGAGTGAGACAGTCCATCAACATTTTTGTAGCTGTTAGGTTTAACTATTCATCTATCATTGGACTTCCAGTGTAGACGAAACACTCTTTGTCCTTTCTTCATGACTTACTGTTCTAACTTACACAGTAACGTAAAATGATTTAATTGTCGATTATTTCCTATAAATATAAAAGATAAACTGCCGGTGCTAGCATGTGGTTTGAAGTACCGTATCACTGTAAATATTGCTATACTCATGGGTCGTATGGGGTAGTCAGATGTTCAACTTCAAGCTAATCCGAACTGATCTGCTAACGTTGATTAATTTGATAAACTAATAGATCGTTGCCAATGAAGATGTGATATTCTACTCCTACGTAGTTCATTAAAAAAACAAAGCACATAATACGTTAGTTTTTCATTGTAAAAGCGCTGGCAATTGTTCAGTTTTATCAAGACCTATACTTTATAGTGCAATCACGCACAGCGGCGTAAACAGGTGTTAGCCTGATAATGACATCATTGTATTCATTCGCCTCTCGATCTAAATTTCTCGACATTCTCTCGATCGAAAAAAAAACGAGGTTCATTCTCGATGGGTCAAAAAGAACGAATAAAAACCGATATCGAGCAAATCAATCGAGAATTTTGAAAACGATTTGGGTTTTTCTATTTTATTTTCTCGACATTCTCCCGATGAATTGCCGATAGGATCGGGAATTCTTCGAGAAAACCAAAGAAAATTCGCGATTGAAGGAAAAACGGTTAAGGGAGACGCTTCCTAAGAAGGATTAACATAGATGTCGCGATGTTCTTGTTAACAACGTTTTTTACCAATCTTGTACATTCTTATGAGGGAAAACTGACAGGCATAACAACCCTTTTTCTTGTCCGATAATACGTGTGAGAATACCTCTTGAGTGCAATCTGATACTTTTATAATTATGCACATTTCAAATACGTTGACAAAAGACACCCATTTCCCTTGTGTAAAGAATTGCCTTTTTGTGGATAGAGCGAACTTCATATACTTCAGGAAAGACACATCTGTCTATACTGTTGTTAATGATGTTCGAAACTTGGACAGAGATTACACTGGATGCATCTTTCAAGAGTCTGGTAGGATTTACCTTATATCTCGAAGACTTACTTTTGTTCAAAGAATTATCTTATTTGAACAAATATTCGTTACATAGGAAAAGGTGCCGGGTCGAAAATAAAATTTACATTTTCCATGAAGTTTTCGCTTTTCGTTCTGGCTATCTCGCTATTGTCCACTTATCACTTATCATAAGGTCTGGAACTATTAATTATTTACTCTGGAATTCCGTTGGAGATTTGATCACGATGGGTTATCTCAAAATTTGCTATGCTCGCGGAAGTGTATTTCTATTAACACTTCGGATCGATTCAACAGGTTCCTTCATCAGGAGTGTTTAATGTCCGCTGTGTTCATCTTATCAGGGTTACCACACTGTTAAAACTATGGGCTCGCTCAGACCATGTAAATTGTGGTCGAAGGGTATCCGACCACGAAAAAGTTGGTTGGAAATTCTTGATCGAAAAAATCGACAAAGAAATATATGGTCGCTACCAAGAAATGTATGCTCATTCCGATCATGTGAACTGTGGCCGAAAACTCATACAAAGAAAAAGCTGGTACGTCACGACTGTACCAAGATTTGTCGAAGTCGATCATTTTTTGCTAACAGTGCTGTGACGATATGTTGGCAAGGTGTATAGATAAAGTTCGACGATTCACAATCACAACCATAGATTCCAGACGTGTTTTCATTCCAGTATAGCTTCAATATCCAATATTCGACTTTCCTTCTTGTACGTATCTAATTAGAATTTCAATGCTATCCAAAGATCGAAGGTACATTCTAGCTGTATTTATTAAAGAACAAATTGACCAAAAACTGCAATTGAACAAATTCAATTTTCTTCAATTTTAATACCTGGGGGTTTGATAAAAACAGATGCTGTACAATTAATGGTAAAATGGGCCGAATTGTTAGTGCTTTATTTTTCAGAATATCTTAAAAGTGGCAACGAGGAGATTATGTCTTAGATTGTAACCAGAATACCTTTAAGGCCCATTCTCACGGTGCGATTAGTAACAACTTGTAGAATACAACTCAGTTGCGTCTTGAGAACACTCGTACGATGTTAGTCGCATGCTACAAGTCGTATGAAATAGAATCGGCCCCATTTCATGCGATTAGTTGCATGCTACAAATCGGGGGACTCCCCCGCCGAGTTGTTACTACAAATTGCATCGTGAGAATGGGCCTTTACTAGACTGAGAGACTGACCAGGCCAAACCGAGGTAAAATGAAAGTAATATTTCGAAACACATCATTTATTTTGAAGATCATTTATTTGCAAAAAATCACGTTATCTTAATTATTAGTTAACGTCTATCTTGACTAGAATATACAGTTTTTTTTACTAAAAAAGTCAACTCTTTTTGATTACAAATATTTGTTGTGACTATTGAACTAGACTTATTTCGTTAATTATGCTGTATAACTATTGTTGATATTGATCAGCACTCGGTTTATTATGCTGGTGATGTCTTCTTGATGGAATAGGTATTGTTCGTATATCAGAAATTATTGTCTGACCTGGGCTTTTTTGGACCTAATTTTTTTTCTTACCCATTGAGCTAGAGGGCTGAAACTTCCTATCTTTGTGTCAGGCTCTACCGGAAAATGTAAAAAAGTCAAGATCGCCACCTTGATGACGACATAGTGACGTCTTTTCACACAAGATATTTTTTCGGCCGATTTTTTGTTCTGGTATTTCGATCTTTTTGTTTATGTAATTTCTTCGCCAAAACTGCATTATAGATTAGCAAATATTAATCTGATGTGAAATAAAATAGTTTTTGCCCACTTTTCCTCGCGGAAAAGCAGTAATTTGAGAACAAATTGACGGAAACATCACCTATTTGGTACCCAACATGGCCGGCATTTTGAATTTACCAATCTGCTCGGGAGGTTATGCACATAGGCTCAAATTGACCCAAATATGATTAACAAAGTCAACGAGTCTGAACCTATTTTTTGTCGTTCCAGAGATAGCGCAGAATGTCTGGTAGGGGACCGTAATGACTCCCCATGCTTGGTAGGGTTAATTACACTAACGTTTTTAGATGAACTTGTTGTTGTGCAGATAATGGAAGAAATAAACCTTTCACAAAGCGCGCCAGTCTAATAGACACACAGTGAGATAAGGATATGAGTAGGCCTACATCTCGCCATCAGAAAGAAGCAGACATTGTCCATTTGAAATAAAAAGATAGCTTAGCAAAGATATCGTGACAGCCTGGATCAAAGCACCAAACTTGGCACAACCATCACTTGTGGAATACATAACAATATTAGCACATTTCAGGTGAACTTTTATAGTGGAAAGGAATGTTAGCTTCTCACCAGTAGCTACATTATTCTCATTGGCCTTCAAATCAGGAAGCTGAAACATGTCACACCCGATCTTTGCTTCAAGTGCTACCACAAAATAAACCACAAATGTAGCAAAATCCAAGAGGGTCGTTCAGAGAGCGTCAAAGTGACGTCATATTCGTTTAAAAGTATAAGAGAACAGTTCACTGGAATGAAGTGGGGAATCCATCAAAGCCAATTAGGCTGAAATAACTACCTGTGTAGAACCGAACAATCGCCCTCAACCCCGCAGCGGGATTCGTTTCTTTTTCCTGTTTCAAAGATTATGAATCAGAAATGGTATTGCATGATTATTCCCCTGCCTTGAGATTCATAGCATTAGCGCATGGTGTTTACCTGCGTGCAGACAATCACATCTTTTTAGACGTCCTGAAACCACTCCTACATAAAAAGCTAGACACCGCTCTTGTGTACGAGATTTCCATCTCGGCAAAATGAAAATAGAACTGTCGCTCTTTCTACTGTCAGTTTTACAAGACGGGATTGTCAAGTGTAACACAGACCGAGTCCGAATGTCATTTATTACCTGTATATGGTAGGATTCTGCTGGTGAACTGTTAATCCCCGAGGCCCGCCCTCTGTACATGCCACTCGACAAATATGTTTAGGTTTATTGTTTCGGTGGGAAATTTAAGCCATACGACATCGGACATTACAGGTTAGTTTTTCTAGGTTTCTTGCATTTAACATGTTACCCCATGTTAAGGCGTTTACGCCATCAGACGTCCATGATGGCCATCCATTAACATCAGATGAGTTGTTTGAGCTG
The DNA here is from genome assembly GCA_036873755.1 of Hanleya hanleyi. NCBI lineage: Eukaryota > Metazoa > Mollusca > Polyplacophora > Lepidopleurida > Hanleyidae > Hanleya > Hanleya hanleyi. The sequence continues at coordinate 47,096 of JAVTVY010016668.1, forward strand.
ATCTGTCATCTCAGCTCCCGAGATAGCGAATCTGATTCTGCTTAAGCCGATGCTAGGGGCCGTGTGGATATTTCATAGTCTCCACATGAACAGCCGTAATTAAACAAACATGTAGGTCTGTAGCATGTATTCAGTCGGTTTCTGTTCCTTTTATCTGTGGTAGTCTTGTTTTACTGTTCTGTCGTCAGGAATAAAAGAGCACGTTTGTCTGTGGGATATGTCGGAAAGGGTACAGAGGAAATTTATTACATTTATTTGCTTTGATATACGTTGTTCTTATTCGATAAATTCCTATACATATTCAGCGATTTCGCATTGCTACTCTTTTAAACAGAAGGTAGAACTTGGACACATTGTTTCTAAGTCCGCGCATAGTTTACATAACTCCTAGTTTATTACCACAGCAGTTTATTTAACGCTTCGATACGAAACTTTAGATCAATGCCAACTTTCAAGCCACCTCGATTTATAATTAATTTTAGAAAACTCGTCGCTTACATTCGAATACACGGCAGATAATGCAATTCTACCAATAGCTCGAACACAATTTTAATGTGGCATTCTGTTTGGTATTTTTATTCATCTTATTTATCGAAGGATGCCTTTCCCCCGCAACGGCTCTTAAATAAACCTCAAACATACGCAGATCATGGTTTATTAATAATATAAAAAAATTAAAATCTAATTTCTAAATACTGAATTTTAAGAAAAATCACTGGATCACCATACAGTCCAAATTATAATTTTAAACATAGCATTAAAAAACTAAAAAAGCTTATTTTATGCTGTTATATTATACATATTTTTCAAGTTATATTGTTCCCAAACTATCGGCATACGACAAGTTTGTACATATTATGCCTCTCTTATTTATACTTGATTATGGGTATATATTTTAACATGGAATCCACTTTTATATTTGACATCTATAATCTATATCTAGTTCCAACTACTGTTCTTTTATCATCCAAGTTATTTAATGAATTAACAATATTGTTGTATTATGTTGCAATTACAAGCGTCTGGTCCGTCATTCATAATTCAACCGTCGTCCATTAGAGAATATCCGCGTCCATAATCCAAAGACCTATTCCATATTCCATATAACAGTATTAGCACCAAATTCAAAAGGACAATCATAGTATACATAAACATAGGCTAGATAAGCCACAAGAGTGGATGCACTGTGATTGTATGGTGTCGCATTGAATGAAAAAATAAAACATAAATAAATCACCCAAGTTTGCCATTACAACAATATTATTATAATAACATCAATACTGACAGTTTCCTCGTATTCAACATGTATACGAATTTTGACAACGAATAAAGAGCATTATTTGCGTTAGAGCATGCACTAAAGAGCCTTAAGCTTTGTTTACCCACATTCCATATCGTTGTTACGTGTTACGATGTTCAGTTTGCTATACATGTAAAAATGGCAAAAAATAATAATTCGATATCCAGTTATGATCAAATTACCATGCATTTCCAAGAAATATTCACAAGAGTAAACAAACTGTCGTTATAATATGTGAGGGATACATTCATCAAAAGAACTTCTTCGATTCCTCACCGATAAACATGAGCACACCTCCTCGAGGTTCCACGGTCTCCAGCGATATGATAAGGATGCCTTGTTTTGCAATAGATGAACTCATTAAAACGAGTTATGTTTTACTTAAAAGTCGATCATTCAGAGAATTATAAGTTAGTGTTCTGTCCTTCTGATTACTAAAACTAGCATATTTGAATATAAATTGAACTGTTTATGAAAATTTGTTCTTCAACTTTCTCCGGTAATAAATTATAAAATTTTTATCGAAAGTATTTGAACTCTCAGATTCTTACACTATAATTTTCAAATAATGAAACATGCCTCAATTTTTCTAATTCCTCCTGGATATAATTGTATGTTAAGGCGGCCTCTAACACCATAAAACATCGGCAACTATGAAACGCATATGGAGATGGTTTATAATACTTCAAGCATTCATATAAAACTAAACAACGGGACCTTTTTAACCACAAGCATTGATAAGGCAAATGAAAGGCATGTGAACTAAATATTCGAGGTCGGCTTATTGTACTATAGGCCTACATAAATGAAACATGATGTCAAAATGTCATGACTTGACAAGAAATTAAATACAAATACAATCTGAATAAGCCTGTGGATGATTTATTGGAGAACTATAGAGACGTTTCATTTTAAACTGGTTGAGGCGATTTATGGGTTTTAATTATAACCGACTGCTGAACGAGAGCATCAAAGCGTTTTCTTGGCAAAAAATGGCATCTATATTGCTTCTTTACCGTTTCTGTTAATATTTTCCTTCCAACAAATATCGTGATATTCGTCCTGTTGACGGAAAGGGTGGGTGTTGACATCCTTTCTTGGAGGAAGACAGGTAGTTAACATGGTAGATAACAACGCGATTGTGAAAATGTCATGTGATCAGAACTATATCAGATCAGAATGGATACGAATAAAAAAAATAGTTAAATGATAGAAAAGTTTGGATGGATGGATAAAAACAATTGAGTACAATGCTCAGAGAGAAATGACTGGCCTTCTTTGAGAGAATTCGTTAGAGTATTGCCTGTGGGCCAGCATATCTCACATAGTGAACGCAACCTCTACGTTACAGGGGTCGCAGTTAGATTTCCTCTGACGGCTAAATTATTCTTTCTTTCAATCATTATTTATTTATATACATATTGCTTCGTGGGGTGGAGTTATACTCCATATAAATTTGTCATTTTTATGCTATGCGATTCTGCAATGATACATGTATCTAAAGGATGTTACATGTCGGATATCACAGATATACGTTGGATTCGACATTTCATATAATCGGTTCATGATTACTAAAATGTTTAAACTTATTATGACCAATATCTACACAATCTCTATCTTTGAAAAGCTCCATTCGTCGGGGAAGAACAAAAATTCCATGACTTCAAAGCTTTCTCGAGGGGAACTTAAATCTATAACGGACCAGTCCAAAACAACGTGGGATCCACTGAAGAGTCGGCAGATTGGTGTAATACAATAAATAAATAATTGTGCAAATTACCTTTAATTCGTAACCAAGATGGGCACGACGCGTTTTGGTCTGACAGAGACAGAGCAATATGCGATAATCGTGAGCTATGTGTGCGACGTGGATGTTTCGCTCCTGCGTGATCATCAGGATTTGGCTAGAGTAAATAAATGATGAACGCAACAATGGGTATGCCGTGAATGGGTGGACGCCGGCGAGGCGTACCTTACTGACTGACGTAACCAAAGGAATTGCGATTTGGTCTGACAGAGCCAGAGCAAGGTGCGACAGCCGCTCTGACTATTCACTAGCATACAACTACCTAAACAAAGTACAAACAATTAACCTATGTTTTTGTTTTCTAACCGGGAGCCCTCCGTTCAAATGCCACGGAGGTTTCGAGTTATTGTAATGTTCTTGTTGTATCTGTATATAGGTGTTTTTCTTCTGCGACTTTGTTTTGTATATATGTTTATCTTTGAGAAATGGGTGTATTTTATTACCTTATCTTGCATTGTGAAACTGGGTATATTCATTGATTTAAACCTAAAAATCCCCAATGGATGACTGTGATAAATGTAATGAAGATTTTCCATTCCCTGGCCCAACATGGTTCCCACCGTTCTCCAATGAAAACATTCTCCCAGTAGAATTTGAACTGAACTCCGTCACTCATTGCGAAATAGACCTTTCATTTCTAAGCAACAAATGTTTCAATCCAATCGAATTAAATGATTTAGATCATTGTAAAACGCATACAGATGACAATGAATATGAAATTTCTCACTGGCAGAATATTAACTCCCATCAGTCCAACTATTTTACTGAAACATCTTTTGCAGAAGAGCCAAAAGTAAACAACGCAAATAACAATGGATCTTTATCGTGTTTACACCTAAATGCTAGGAGTCTAAGAAAACATTTTTCTGAAATTACTGGATTCATTCAGAATGTGAATTACCAATTTTCTATCCTGGAATTTTCTGAAAGCTGGCTGGATCCTGTGACTGAACGTCTATTCGATATACCTGGATATAAACCTTTCCCTTCCTCACGAACTAAAAGAAAGGGTGGCGGCCTCATGCTATATGTTAAGGATACCATTCAATCTTGCAAAGTTCGCGATGACCTGTCATCCTGTGATGACAATGGCGAATTTGAATCACTGTTTCTCGAAATTGATTTTGATAATACCAAATACATTATTGGTATATTTTATCGACCGCCAGGCAAGAGCTTGAACATTTTCAACCACCATTTAGCTGACATCCTGAAAACATCTGCCATTGAAAAGCATAAGTGCATCCTGATGGGAGATTTTAATATCGACCTCTTCAAAACTGATGTTCATACACCATCAAAAGACTTCCTTGACCTTCTGAATTACAAGCGTCTAATCCGTCATCCATAATTCAGCCGTCGTCCATTAGAGAATATCCGCGTCCATAATCCAAAGACCTATTCCATATTCCATATAACAGTATTAGCACCAAATTCAAAAAGACAATCATAGTATACATGAACATAGGCTTGTTTCCTGCAAGAGAGAAGCGGTCAACAGTTTTCAATGATGCCGGCAAAACATCATGATGTTCCAAAAATATCAAATCCGTATCGCTGATCAGTATTCTAATCCATAATATTCGTTGTAAAGTCGTCATCTAAAGAATGATGTATCTCAGTCACGCTTTGATTGTGACTGTTCATATGAGTACCATGAGGATCTTGAAGTACATGGATTCATACGGCCCCTAGCCCCGGGTTTTCCTACTATTTCTTCCCCAAAATAACTAAACCTACCAGAGTTAAGTCAAACACAGCAACATTAATAGATAACATATTCATAAACTTTCACGAAGATAACTTACTATCTGGGATATTTTTAACCGACATCACTGATCACTTTCCCATTTTTCACATACTAAAATCTTCTCCCATCTGCACACCCTCCAAAAAAACTATATCCTACCGCCGAGTCACTCCTGAACTTAAAGATACTTTTAGACAGGTAATAAATGACACCGCTTGGGACAATGTTATCCAAGAAAGCAATGTTGTCAGTGCTCTAGATAATTTCCTCACAAAGTTTGACTCCATATATAACGAGTGTTTTCCGTATGCAACTTTTGAAGTCTCTTCTAAGCGGATTATCAAACCTTGGATCACTTATGGGATTCTCACTTCCATCCATGAAAAAAACAGACTCTATCGCGAATATCTCGCTTCTCGGGACGAAACCTCACATAAAGAGTACAGAACTTATAGGAATAAACTGATCCACAGTATTCGCCTGGCCAAAAAAAATTACTTCGAACAAAAGTTCAATGAATCCAACCAGGATATAAAAAGTACATGGAAAACTCTCAGCCAGCTAATGAATCGCAAGAAAGACACATCCATATCTAAATCGTTTATTGTCGATGGAAATGAAATCACAGATAGTCAATGCATAGTAGATAAATTTAATGAGTATTTCAGCACCGTTGATTCCACCCTGAACTCTAATATCCCTACAGTCCCTCCAAGCTTCTGTGAATTTCTCGGTCCCTCTACTCCCGAAAATTTTGAATTTACCCCAACAACTTCCATTGATGTTCAGAACATCATTATGACTTCGAAGTCGGCCTCACCGGGTTTGGACAGTATTTCTATGTCTCTCGTCAAGCTCCTGCTCCACTTGCACACATTACGAACTTGTCTTTTAGATCGGGTATTGTCCCAGATTCTCTTAAATCAGCCAAAGTGACTCCAATATTAAATCGGGTGAAACAAACCTTTTTTCTGATTATAGACCAATATCTGTATTACCAGCTCTAAGTAAAATTATTGAGAAACTCGCAATAAATAGGATGACAGATTTCTTAGAGAAAAACAATATTATATCTGACAGTATGGATTTAGATTTAATCATTCAACCTCTCACGCGGCGATTTCTCTGTATGATATATTGGTCACTGCCAAGGAATCTAGAGAATATAGTACAGTTACTTTCTTGGATCTTTCCAAAGCTTTCGACACTGTCAATCACGACATACTGCTCACTAAGCTACACCATTATGGTTTTCGCGACACAGCAAATAAGTGGTTCAGAAGATATTTATCTAACAGATCACAATGTGTCTACTATAACAGTATGCTTTCTTGTTCCATGAATATCACTTGTGGAGTACCCCAAGGATCTATCCTTGGGCCTCTTCTATTTTTACTATATATTAATGACATTAATAATGCCACTGATTTACTTAAGGTCATTCTTTTTGCCGATGACACCAGTGTTGTTTATACTTCTAAACACCTCGACAGTGCTGTCACTGTTATGTCACAGGAATTGGAAAAACTATATATTTGGTTTTGTGCCAATCGAGTATCACTAAACGTAAAGAAAACCAAATTCATGATAATAACTCCCACCAAGCAGCGCCTGCGGCACGTGCCACAGCTATTTATATCCGTTGAAGAGATTGAATTAGTAAATAGTTTCAAATTCCTCGGAGTTTTCTTTAACAATAAACTAAACTGGACAAACCATATTGACTACATTTGCAAGAAGGTGGCAAGAAACATTGGGGTTATTAACTTTATCAAAAACTCAGTAAATAAGAAAACACTACATATCTTATATTATTCGATGATATACCCATACCTATCCTACTGTAACATCCTCTGGGGAAACACATATATGACTTATCTGAAACCGTTAATATTGCTCCAGAAGCGTGTCCTCAGAGTTATTACTCAATCGCAGAAACGCGAGCATACTCAACCACTATTCACTCATCTAAAAATCACCCCTCTGCCCGAGCTGAATTTATATTCCTGTTTAAACCTGGTTCAAAAGTTTTTGTATCACCCTGAAACTATGCTGGTTCTTTTCCGTAACTATTTTACAAAACTGTCTGAAGTACACCGCTATCCCACAAGGAACCAAGAAGTAAATTTATATAGACCTTTCTATTCCTCTAATCTTTCGTATTATACAATTGGAGTCACGGGGCCACGGGAATGGAACAAGTTACCCTCAGTTGTCAAAACCAGAAAATCTTCACCACTATTCAGGTCTAAGCTTAAATCTTATTTACTCGAAGTTTTACCCGTTTCTCGTTGATAATTCCTAGATTGTATGCCCAAAGTTTTAAAGTTTTTTTTTTATTCACCGTTCGCATTCTCCCTATATTCAGATACTTATACTCATATTCCTAACTGGGATAGAACAAGCCCGCTGGGGCTTTATTCCCGCTATTATTTTGTCAATCTACATGTTATTATACCCATATATTATTGGTCAATAAAAATTCATTCATTCATTCATTCATTCACAGCGATAGTCGTATGATATGTGTACGACGTGCATGTGCCCACACCCCACACGTGACGTGACCATTAGAGCCGCAGAGGGATCCTTCAGAGTCAGGGCAAGTGTACACACAGCCGCGGCGCCCCCGTTTTATTGCAGATATGCAGCAGTGGTGTCAAGAAATGAAAGGATGCGGGTGGGTGGGCATAGAAATGAATGAAAGGAACTGAAGTGATCAAGGTCTGAGAGAGAATGATTCTCTTTTCAGAAAGGGCATGCCTTTTAACGTTCCAGATACTAAGCACATGTCCGTTAAAGTCAGCTTCAGGTCAACCGATTAAATTTGAGCGGAAATCGCTACACAGCTTCTTGATTAGTTTGCACTGATCTCCAGGGGGAGGGGGGGGGGGGTGGGCAGGCTGTACGAAATACTATGGAAGGCTCCAATGTTAAGATCAGCTTTTAGATAAAGTATGTTCTGAATTAACCATAGTTAACAAAGCTATTAACTATCATTTAATTCGTACCCAAGATGGGCATGATGCTATTTGGTCTGACAGAGACAGAGCAATGTGCGATAATCGTAAGCTATGTGTACGACGTGGATGTTTCGCTCCTCAGACGTGACCTGACCATCAGGAATTGGCTAGAGTAAATAAATGATGAACGCAACAATGGGTATGCCGTGTATGGGTGGACGCCGGCGAGGCGTACCTCATTGACTGACGTAACCAAAGGAATTGCGATTTGGTCTGACAGCGCCAGAGCATGGTGCGACAGCGATAGTCGTATGATATGTGTTCGACGTGCATGTGCCCACACCCCACACGGGACGTGACCTTCAGAGCCGCAGAGGGATCCTTCGGAGTCAGGGAAAGTTTACACACGGCGGCGGTGTCCTCAAAATAGGTCCCCCAAATTCGCCTATCCTCATCCCTAATGTATCTGAAAGACAGCAGATAAAATTGGTTAGTGTGTGGCATTATTATAAGTAAAGAAACAAACCCACAACTAGCAAATTAGCAGAACTGATCAGGTAAGGAAATCACGAGTTCATGACAATGTGAGAAATGGTCATGATTAATATAGTTATTATAGCAAAGTCACATCATTCGGAACAGTAATTCATACAATGTAGTGAACGAGTGAGAGCTGGCCAGCAAGGCGGTGAATGACTCAATAAATCCATGAGAAAACAATCTTGGTATATGATGAAAAACAGAAACCATACTAAATTGCATGGGAGTTGTAAACAAAAATCACAGAAGGCTGTCCTAAATGTACATGTGTCAGAGTCGTTTTGTTCGATAGCATATATAGACCAGAGGAAAAGTAAATCAATATAGATGTGGTATTTACACTTAATAAATCCGTGAGAACACGGCACAGTATAATCTATATGAAAGCACAGTGAACGTGGCACAGTACAATCCATATGAAAGCACAGTATAATCCTGAAAGCAATCGGTTACTGATAAAAGGATGAGATTTGATGGTATTGACGAAATAATGCTATGTGGAAATTGACAATGAACAATGGTTTTTGAAGGAAAGATGGTGAGGGGTACACAATACAAGTCGACATGCTCTCGAGTTTGAAAATATACAGGTTTAAATATGTTTTCCTTACAAGTATGTGCCCAGACAGGGAGAAATATAGTGAGAAGAGACCAAACAGGGTATAAAATGACATGTTCGGCTGCTTATCATATTGGAGATGTGTGTATAGTCGTATCTTACAAAGCACTCATGCATATATAGTAACCAAAAGTGTACCAGACATTGGTCATGGTATGATGTCACAGTCCTAGGAACCAGATTAAATCTGTGTTTCATTTGTCATTAATTCTAGTGAGATGGTTGAATTGTGTGTGAAGTTCGAGATCAAGGGTGAATTCAGGAACATGTGGCCATTAGTGACAGGCCTAGTCAAAAATGTGCTAGTTCACTGGAAAAGTTAATGTGGGAGCCATCTGTCTGTGAGATTAATGACCACTGGCACTGAAGAGTGGGGAGGGCTTTCCCAGAATTTGAGAGCATGAAGTTTATTACGATGGAGACATATCACACAAAGATCAATGGGCAGTACTCTGCCGCAGCAATAAGACTTTAGCTGTGTAGCAATTTTTTGACCTCTTATCACACCACCTGGTGGGACGACTGACCAAGCTTGCAGGAGGGGAAGTCAACTTGAGCAAATGAGATCTATAAATGAGTTAATTGAGCAAAGCAGCAATGAGTGGCGGTCAAAATTCCACATCTTCGGGTGGCCTCCGGGAAACCAGTTTTGAAATGACTAAACAGTTTGTTGAGAAATCTCCAGAAAGTCTTTAGATTCGGAGATAATGACACATGAACATTTTTACAACATGTTACTATCTTTACTGGGAAAAGTTTAGTTAACCGATGTAGAATGTAAATAGCCGGTTCTGGGCCAGGAAAGCCGGGGAAGCCGATGACGTCATAAGTAGGTCGAGGCGACGTCATAAATAGGTCGATGTCGTGCGGTGTTCATCTATCCATAGTGTCACGACCATAGCCCAAGGGGTTGCACGTCAACGTCTGTTCACCGGACCGCGACAATAGCCCGAGGTGTCTATAGCTTTTTGCGGTGTTCATACTATAGTCTACATACTCCGAGACAACGATCTCTGCTTAATAAGTATGAGGATTCAGAGATATTCCCACAGCGGGGATAGGACTGACTAATGACAGCACCCCGCTCACGCATAACCGCGTAGATTATACGCATATATATTATCCCGCGATAAACGATCGCTTCATTCGGAGGCGGGCTAGCGAACTATACACAACATTCCGCCTAAGAAAGACGCTCTATATAGTACAGAAACGTTGGTGAGATGCGAGAAAGTAAAGTATTATCAGCGGAAATGTATGAAGACATCATGGCGGAGAAGACGAGAACTGCGCGAGTCCATCATCTGTTAAACGTACTACCTAGACGAGGTCCTAAAGCATTTGACGCATTCGTGGAATCTCTGCTTAAGACAGGAAACAATACCTTAGCCAATCTAATATACCCCGAATCTGAGAAGACACTCAACGAGGAAGCTGTTACACCGCTAGGCGCCTCAGCTACACCCACTCCACATACTGCAACGCTCACATCGGATATCATTGAAGATGGTCTGCTGGAATTCTACGGAAACATGTTGTGGGTGCGCCACCGGTAGCAGCGTTCATCCCTGTCTGGCTCTCGAAACCTGTCAACAAATTGACATGCACTTCATCACAGCCTTCAGCACGCTAAAGGAATGCGATATTGTCGAAGAGACTAAGCATCGTCTCAACGCCCACAATAAGCATTCCGCGGAAATCCTGAATACTCATCTATTACCAGAGAATATCGCCAGCCTCAAGACCCCTGCCTTTAAAATCCGTCTATACAGTATCTTAAACGCGGTGATGTAAGAATGAGGTCGACCAAAATTTAAGAACTATGGTATTTATAAATATGCGTTTAAAACCTTTAAAGTTCTTTCTATAGGAGCTATATTGCTCCTAATTATACCACTCATCGTATTGACCACGAAACGAACACCCTGTCCTTCATGCGCGTACCACACCAGCAAAGATACACCGCGTGTTTTCGAAATACCATCGGGCGATATAACCATCATTCCCAACAGAACGCTATGTACACCGATGCAGCAAGTTATTATCACGAACATTTCCGGGTTACTGTTTGCATCTACGCCAAGTTATTGAGGGTTGATCTGCGTTATTTTATCAACGACAACGCCACTATAAAGGGCATGGTCTTGAACTACATGCAGTGGACATTACTCAAAGCTCGAACCCGTCTCATCGATACAGCTATTCATAATCTGCTAGAAAATAAAATTTAACGATGGATTGGAATCAAATGGTGAATGCTGTCACCTCTTTACACGTCTACAAATCTAACATCCATAGCATGTTTGAAGACGGCATAGTAAATAGAGGCCGCCTAATTTTACTACGTATCTATACATATTCAGTGTGTCAGGATGTTTCCGATACGTTGAAAGTTGAAATTTGGGATTACTATATAAAGCTATACGAACGCCTAAGGAGACAGCTGATTGCGAATCAGTCGAATGGATAAGTACATCGTCGTAAACAGCGAGGACTCCAAGACGCTTTTCCGCGAGAATCGACGATACAAATTTCGCGTCAGCTTGCATAAAAGCATCCATTTCGACGAGTCTTGGGTCGTAGCCTCAGCAGAAATATTCATCCAAAGACAACCGCAGGTTAAGTCGCGATCTCTTCTACGCCTGTGTTGTAATATATGCGGAGATTCCTTCGTAGGCGAGACGAAAGTACCTCTACTACGCTACGTCGTCTCCGGACTACAGAAAAAACCGGTATCTAGGATATACCCCACGCCGTATTACCTACCCATCATTTTAAGCGACGTACGCTATCTAGAAATCAATATAACCGACGAACAAGGTGAACCGGCGACATTTCTCACCGAATCCGTCATCGTAACGCTCCACGTGAAACAGCTATGACCGGGAGACCGTTGTACATCCCCGATGTGAATAAATGGATCAGATTTTATCGGAACGAGGCAAAGTCTGTCCATAAACCCTCGACATATTTTGAGAAGCAGGAAGGTGGAGGACTCGGCGGTAAGACGGGTGAATCGTACATTATTTCCGTCGACCCTCATTCTAAAAACGTGAGCGAGAAGAAATCCAAGACGCCGGCTATTCAGCTTACGGCCCCCTCTCAACAAGTGGTCGAACAAGCCAAGTCTGAACAGGAACCCATAAATAGGAAGCGTTCTCTTCCTACCGTCAGTTCACCCGCCGATAAACGGAGAGCGCGGACCAAAAGATCGCATCTCTTCGAGTTATAACATGGCACTCCTCACAGACAAAGGATTCACCGATGGTCAACATAGCGAATTATCGTTGTTCTCATTACCCCCTACGCAAACAGCGGTTGAAAGTCGCTATGTTATCGACGTTCGACCGTCTTCTCAAATCTCGGACGATGCACCCGTCGAATTCCTGATATCCGGTCAAGGCTCGGATTACGTCGACTTGAAATCCACCAGACTCTACGTTAAGGCTAAAATAACCCACAGAGATGGCACCCGTTTGATCAAGGAAGAAAAGTGCGGCCCTATCAATTTACTCCTTCAAACTATGTGGTCTCAGATAGACGTCTCCATGCAGGGTAAGCTTACGACGGTCATGGACAACAGTTATCCCTATAAAGCCTACATTCAAACGCTAATGAATTTCGGTGAAGACGCTAAAACCACTCAGCCAGTGACCCAACTGTATGTAGCCGACGAGGGTATCAATTTGGATACCGCGGATGCCACATCAGGTCAAAATGTCGGATTTACGCAGAGAAGGAAATTCATCGCTGAGAGTAATGTATTCGAAATGAAGGAAACTTCATGCAAGATGTTTTCAAACAGCAACGCTACTTGCTGAATAACGTGGACGTATACATCAAAATGCATCGCTCCACACCGCAGTTCACCATGATGTCGGGTGAGGAAAATGTGGCGTATAAACTGGTGATACAAGATATCAGCCTGAAATCGAGAAAGTTCGCGTAAACCCCGGCGTGATTTTGGGACACGCCAAGACCTTGGAAAATACATCGGCCAAATATCCGTACGTGAGAACAGAGACCAAAATGGCTTCCTTGGCCACGGGACAGACCCTCTTCCGCTGGGATAATATGTTTTTATCCGTCTACCCCAGCAGACTGGTGATAGGATTTGTATCGTCCAAAGCCGTCGCCCGGGATTATAAAAAGAACCCCTTAAACTTTCAACACTTCAAACTGGCCAATCTCTCGGTGAATATTGACGGCGTAACGACTCCGGGCCATTTCCTGAGAACGCGGTATAACTCGGACTGGGAGAAGAGTTCATTCACATCGGCTTACCTGAGTTTGTTCGATAGCATAGGACGTCCCGGCGATAACTTCGGTAATTCTATAACCTGGTACGATTATCACAACGGCTCTACCCTCTACGCCTTCAACCTCGACCCCTCCTACGCCGCAGAAGATCACCTTCAACTCCTGAGACAAGGCAATGTACCTCTGGAAGCGACCTTCGACGAACCATTACCGGAAAATGTGAGCTGTATCGCCTATGCCGAATTCCCAGCGCTGTTCGAGGTGGATAAGTCTCGCAACATCATCTCCATTACATCATGAATACGGACGAACTTCTTTGCATCATTCGCATCGACCGTACGCTCGACGCTTGTGTACGAGGTGTGTACCCGGCTGACAAAATTCCAAACCATGTGTTACGAACACCAGCGGCTTTTATCGTGAATACCGACGTGGCGAGTCTCCCCGGGGAACACTGGGTGGTGTTTTATTTCCGGAACCAGCGAAGAACATTTTTCGATTCCCTAGGACATCACCCGGAATATTATTCGAACCATTTCGTAAAATTTCTCGAAAACAATAGTAAATTCCGTTATTACAGCCATAGGCAGCTTCAAGGAGATAACTCTTTTACTTGCGGTCACTATTGTATATACGTCCTACTTCAGCTTATACGGGGTATATCCCTGTACAGTATCGTTACGGATTTCGATCAAAACCATTGTCATAACGATTGCTATGTATACAACTTTGTCACGCGGTATTTTTCACATTGTTTAAATAATTCGCTGAACTTACATTGTTAAACCATTCGCATTGTCCTATCATTATTAATAAAGGTTGAGTAAACCACACACTGTTTGTTTTCTTATTTATTTAAAGAGGTGTGCGTCACCGTTTTCATCATTCGAGTTCGTAGATATGGATGGGAACGGGTGGAAAACGTACTTGTCGCGAACCTATTTCGATCCGAAAAACCCTATCAGCTTCACCGGGCCTTCGAAATTACACGCCTTATTAAAGGCCGATGGATATAATGTAGCGCGTAAAGAGTTAACGCAGTGGTTGAGCGATCAGGACGCTTATAGTTTACAAAAGCCAGTTCGTTATACCTTTAAGAGAAGCAGGGTCGTCACTGCGGGCATAGACGATCTTTGGGATACAGATCTAGCCGATGTGTCTAATGTATCCGAGTACAACGATGGCGTGCAATTTCTCCTCTTTGTCATAGACGTTTTCTCGCGATTTCTGTGGATTATCCTTCTTCCCAATAAACAGCATAAGGCTATAATCTCGGGACTCGATCAAATCCTGATCGAAGGGAGAAACCCCAAGTATCTCCGCTTCGACAAAGGAAGCGAGTACAACAACCGATGGGTGAAAGCTTATTTGAAGAAGAAAGGCATTCATTTCTACGTCACCCATAACGAAAAGAAGGCTAATTACGCGGAGAGAGTTATAAGGACGATGAAAAATAGTATGTATAGATATTTCACCCATAAGCAGACCTACCGTTATTTAGACGTCTTACAAGACCTGATGCGTAATTATAACCAACGACCGCACACATCTCTGCGCAACAAAAGTCCGTCCGATGTTAATGAAGGGAATGAGGCTCTCCTCTGGAGAGAAATGTACGTCGACACGGCGATAAAAGACCGTAAACAACCGTTCAAATTAAACATCGGCGATACCGTGAGAATCTCTCACGTGAGGTACGCGTTCCAAAGAGACTATCAAGCCAAATGGACGGAGGAACTCTTCAAAATTTTCCGACGATTCCGGAGGCGAGGCACCGCGATATACGAACTCAAGGATTTTATGAACGACGGAGTACAGGGAACATTTTATCAGCAGGAACTACAACGAGTGGGGAAAGAACCCGACGCGCTATGGCGCATCGAAAAGGTTCTCAAAACACGACGGAGGAGAGGCAGAGTTGAGAAATTAGTTAAATACACGGGCTGGTCCATTAAATTCGCCAGTTGGGTGCCGGTAAAAGATATCGAGTCAATCTAAGCTCGGCTACCCGCAGTATCCTGCAGCCTGTACCCTGCAGCCTGCACCCTGTAGCCTGCACCCTGCAGCCGGATGTATTGAATCAGCGTTGGGATATCTCCTATTTAAGTGCAAGCTACAGCGCGGTGAGCGCACTCTACATGAAGCTTTTGTTATATTAACGTCTATTTTCCTAGAGTATATCATGACTTATGTGTGTAGTTCATGTGCTAAGACGTTTACGAGAATCGAAAACCTGCGCAAACATATCGAGTCACATCACGGGGGACGGCTCACAATGATACGCGATGTCATTACGGATGAACAGGTATCCGAAACAAAGACTGCGAATGCAGCCTTTCAACATCCCTTTACCATGACTGCTAGCGGTCCGACGGGGTGTGGAAAGATGTCATGGGTGTGGAAACGCTTGGAAGGGGCCGACATTCAGCCCCCTCCCACGCGTTTTGTCTGGTGTTACGGTCAATGGCAGCCCGCCTACGAGAATACACGATTAAAGAATGTGAGCTTCGTTCCCGGAATCCCGCACGATATCGGGGAGACCTATTACTTCGACCCTGCGCAGATCAATATTGTCGTGCTCGACGATATGATGAGTCAAGCCAAATCAGACGGACAAGTCGCGGATCTGTTTACCAAAGGCTCTCGCCATCGGAATCTGTCCGTAATTTACTTGACGCAGAATCTCTTCCCCCAAGGTAAGGCGTCCAGAAACATCACCTTGAACTGCCAATACTTCGTGCTTTTCAACAATCCCATCGATCGTCATCAGGTCCAAATCTTCGGAAGACGCATGTTTCCTCAAAACATAGACTATTTCACGAAAAAGTATGAAGAAGCCACCACCAAGCCTTACGGTTCCCTAATAATCGAGTTGAAGCCGACTACACCGGAAAGCCAAAGGCTAAGAATGAGGTTGGATGCACCCAAACAGACCGGACAAGGTCTATATACAAAGGCAATACCTTCTTAGTATAGTGAACAAACGGGAGAAGGGAGTCGTGTGAAATCGGATGCCTATAAAGCGTCCTATACCGTGAAACACGACACGTGGAAAGCCATGTTCGGTAGAGCATCGCGTATGGAATTCAACGATGATATCAAAATGAAGACTAGAGAGTTCATAACGAATGGTTGTACGAAGCAGGAGGCTGAGGTCCGGGCAATAACTGAATACAT
>JAVTVY010016669.1:0-64664 GCA_036873755.1 Hanleya hanleyi
ATTATGATAACAGAGCATTACCAGGTACGCTGTTCTTGTGTGGCTCATAATGCTGCTGAAGTTCTGCTGCAGACCATCACTAAAGAATTCTTAAGCTTTAAAAAACATAGTAATGTTCCTGCAAGCTGAAGTAATGAAAGTAATGGTTGATAGCAGGCAATATTTGATAACTTGGTAACCTTTCATTTCAGGGTTGGCCTTTGCAATGGTGTTGATATCATCTCTGATCAGTATCTATGAGAGCATGTATATTGGATGGTGTTTGTATTACCTGGTCATGTCTCTCTCGCCAGTATTACCATGGTCTGATCATGAAGACACGTTCCCCATACCCACAGGTAAGTTAGCATTGCCTGGCCCTAAAACTCATCACTTTCTGTAAGATTTTATCATGAGAGACTTTAGTACCTGTAGTGTGACAACAGAGATGGAAAGTTATTGGTCCCAACAATTTTAAGTTTCTCATACAAGTGCCGGCTGATCAAACACTTAAGTCGAAATTATAGATATTTATCTTGATCTAATAGCAAAGTAGGAAGATACAATATATGTTCAAGCAAACTATCTTTCGTGTAAAACATTTCACTGCAAACTTAGTTTCTTTGCGAATAATCAGGCATTTACGTTCATAGCCTATTTATTTGTGATGCTGTCAATCACCCTCTAAGGGATGCATGCTCTCCCACCAGAAGCTCAGAGTCTCCTTTATGTTGAGCATTCATTCACCCATTATTATTATTTATCTTTTTTATTGGAAAGTTTTTCAGCATGTTCAATATGCATTCCCTCGTCACAATTGCACATATGAAGCACTTAACAGTAATATTTTGTGTACCTCCATCAGAGACTCCATTTAAAGCAATCACCATGTGTCCGTTGGATGTTTTTGATTGTTTTCAGTTAACAACCTGTCTCTCCATCTTCAAAATGAAAGTCCACTTCACCAAAAGGAATTAAGTCATGGAAAGTCTCGAGACAACTATTCCATTCATGCATCACCAAGTGGAAAGTACTTTCAGTGAGTAATAAAGATAATGGATTTTCCATCTGTCCATCCCAAGCAACTTGTGAGCAGGATTAAACAAATGTTATTTGACATATAACAATGAATTTTGCTACATCTGTTTATATCTGCCCATAAATGTAGATGATTGGATTATATTTTCAGTCTGTTGCTGTAGTTTTTTAATTTCTAGTCTATTTTTTTTTTATTTTTGGACACAAATCCTGGTTAGGTTAATCCCTGTAATAATTCAGTCAGAGGAAGTTGAAATTATTAGAAGATAGCCTATAGCAATGTGATACACTAATATGAGATAATTATTAAAAGATAGCCTATAGCAATGTGATACACTAATATGAGATAATTATTAAAAGATAGCCAATGTGATACACTAATATGAGATAATTATTAAAAGATAGCCTATAGCAATGTGATACACTAATATGAGATAATTATTAAAAGATAGCCAATGTGATACACTAATATGAGATAATTATTAAAAGATAGCCTATAGCAATGTGATACACTAATATGAGATAATTATTAAAAGATAGCCAATGTGATACACTAATATGAGATAATTATTAAAAGATAGCCTATAGCAATGTGATACACTAATATGAGATAATTATTAAAAGATAGCCAATGTGATACACTAATATGAGATAATTATTAAAAGATAGCCTATAGCAATGTGATACACTAATATGAGATAATTATTAAAAGATAGCCAATGTGATACACTAATATGAGATAATTATTAAAAGATAGCCTATAGCAATGTGATACACTAATATGAGATAATTATTAAAAGATAGCCAATGTGATACACTAATATGAGATAATTATTAAAAGATAGCCTATAGCAATGTGATACACTAATATGAGATAATTATTAAAAGATAGCCAATGTGATACACTAATATGAGATAATTATTAAAAGATAGCCTATAGCAATGTGATACACTAATATGAGATAATTATTAAAAGATAGCCAATGTGATACACTAATATGAGATAATTATTAAAAGATAGCCTATAGCAATGTGATACACTAATATGAGATAATTATTAAAAGATAGCCAATGTGATACACTAATATGAGATAATTATTAAAAGATAGCCTATAGCAATGTGATACACTAATATGAGATAATTATTAAAAGATAGCCAATGTGATACACTAATATGAGATAATTATTAAAAGATAGCCTATAGCAATGTGATACACTAATATGAGATAATTTGTTTTATCTTCTTCAGTCACTCAGTGTTGAGGGTAAGCGATGGTATCCATCAACTAGGTTCCATACAACCCTTCTTGCTTCTCTCTCTACTCCTCACCTGGATAGCTGTCATCTTAGTTCTTATCCGAGGGTATAAGTCTCTGTCTAAGGTAAGTCTCATAAAGCTACAATAATCCACACAATATTGTAAAGACCAGTAGAAACCGGCCTAATGTGATTAAACCAGCATACAATTACTGGCAATTAATGGTTTAGGCTTATTTCATAATTTGATCAAATCAATAATCAACTTTCATTATTACCATATGCAGCACAGTGTTATGTCCATTCCAGTATATATATGTCTAACATACATGTAGATATATTAATATTTTCAAGTCTATTCATCTCAATAATTGTTACAGTAAATTGTTTAACCTTTGTCATATATTTCCAGGTAGTATATATAACAGTGCCCCTCTCCTGCCTCCTTCTGTTCTCCCTAATAATAAAGGTGGGTCTAGAGGCTGGGGCTGTGGATGGTATACAAATTTATCTCGCCCATCATTGGTCCAAACTCATTGATCCAGTGGTGAGCACTTCTCATTTATTTATCAAGGTCCTCTATTCTTGGCCCATCTTTAAATTGTCATGAGAGAAAGGAGAATGATAGTCTATCCAGGAGAAACAATGAGTCTATTAAAGATAAAATCCTGAACAATAGAAACTTATATGAAATATCGACCCTCGTGTCCCAAACACACATGGCAATCAAACTATATAGTGTCTTTGAAATTGAATCTCTTCATCATGTATTCATGCAAGTCTTTGTATTAGTTATACTAATTGGTAACTCAGATATGGAAGTGATATCCCAGTGGACCAAGTCTCTGTACTCCCTGAATGCAGCTTTATATCAGTGAAGTTATCAATCTCTGTATTGTACTCATTCCTCATACACATGTACTGCATGTCCCTCCATTCAGGGCTAAATAATAGATTAAGAAATTCAGTTTGCTGAACCTTGAGGGACAGAAATTATAGCTAGCACAGGGTGCATACGCCTCCTGAAAAGTCCTTAAAACTTCTGGAATCTAATTGCTAACCTGGAAAGGCCTGGAAAATGCTTGAAAATAAAGTTATCTCCTGGAAACTCCTGCAAGAACTACACTTCCATCTTCTGGGAGAATCAGTGATCTGATACCACGCATTACTGTGCCAAAATTTGTTCCTTATTTCGTTAATTTGCTCATCTTTGTCGGGAGTTATTGTACTATAAGACTTCTGGAAAATTAAAATTATTGACCTGGAAAGTCCTGGAAAACTTTTGGAATTTTGTCTTGCTGTAAGTATATGAACATTGCTAGCATAATTTAAAGGTCATACCAAATACCCTCAGCACACTTAGCATGAAAACGTACAGAGAAGCTGTTTGAAAAACAAGTAGATATTTGTATAAATATAATTGCATAAGAGTGAATTTTATTAACAAATATAACAGATGTGGTGAAAACGTATTGAAGCCATAAACCGCTGATCCAGACAACAGAGTTGGATTATTATCACATCATATCGTAAAGACTCCTCAGGTGTGTGCGGCATCCTATATTGTGACATACATTGCACAACAATTGGGTATGATGACATCATCATAACATCAACAAATGCCTTGCAACTTTGTGACATTGTTGATGTTACAATAGAATGTTGCCCAGAGCATTCACTACAATTGCTTGCTTCAATCAGTTTTAATCCAACCCTGCCATCATGGGTCAACAGGTCACAGCCTTTGCCATTTTCGAACAGACGTGATCGATATTTGAGTTTTTCAATTTTGTTCTTTAAAAACTGTTGACCATTCCCAATAAAATGTCAAATATACCCTCTTACAACAATTTAGCCCCAAAAAGCTTTAACTTACATTGCATTCGCTGAACATAAGATATCAGGTGACTGAATACCAAAAGCAGGAAGATTATTTGTTAATTAATAAGTTTCCAATTATGACATATTGACTTGATATATTATGTTCTGTACACAGATGTGGTGGGATGCAGGCCGACAGCTGTTTTTCTCCCTCGGACTGGGGACAGGCTGTCTTACCTCCCTTGGCAGTAACTTTAAATTTCATTCCAAATGCAATAGGTAAGCTACTCAAATCTATCGAGTAACAGTTCTGTTCTGTGGGGTACAAGTTTTACCCTACCTAAACAAGCTCATCTTCTTGGGAAGTGAGAGATGTTCCATGTTTTATAGAGCTTGAATGTGACCGGATTATTCCGTCCTTCTTGAGAGTTATCAAATATTGAGATTCCAATAAATCTTATTGGGGCAGTGAGTAATCCATGCGAACAACACAGCCCACAACAGTGATTGAGCCTAAGCAATGATATAATCTTAGAACTCCAAATTTGGCAATGGAAACTAGGCTTGACACACCAAGGGAGGTAATACATATGATTGTGACAAGGGAGATAAGTCCGACTAATTTGTATATTTTCTTTGTAGAAATGCTGTAATAATTGGTTTAGGCAATGTTGCCTGTTCTGTGTTTAGTGGTGTCCTCATATTCGCCGTCCTTGGGGCATTGGGTCATAATAGTCTTATGGACACAGTGATTTCTCATGGTGAGTTTGAAATATATGGCCACTCTGAATATGATTTTGTGAAATTTTTAATTTGAGTCAAACTGGGTTGAAGTTCCTAATATGTAAACAGAAACTAATATAATGTGCCTATAATCTCACACATGTTCTGGTGGATTGTTTGGAAATAAATCTGAAAAACTCTGATGTTGGTTCCCTATCTGACTTACAGATACAGATGTTGGCTTCCTGCTCTTCCCAGAGTTGGTACAGACTTTGTCTGCAGCTCCTGTCTGGTCGGGCCTCTTCTACCTCTTACTGGTTCTTATGGGCCTCATACGGCAGTGTGTCCTTGTACAGAATGTGGTTTTATCAGTGTGTGAGCTGACTCGTGGTATTATATCATCACCTGTGGGTCAGACACTCCTTCTGGTCTGCACTTGTGTTGTTCTTATCCTGTCCGGGCTTTTCCTCACCACCCAGGTACATGAATATGCTAGGTTTTATTTTACACTTTTCCAGGTACACAAGTGATGTACTTCCCAGGTACACTTATGATTTGGTTTCTTGACAAGACCTAAATATCGAACAACCCATACTCATGGAATGCCCGGGATTGCAAACGTATTGCAGCAACAAGATCACCATTTCTTTACCATAATTGAAAAGAGAAGAGAATTGACATTGGAATGGGAGAATAGCATTTTGAAATTACTCTTCTCCCATGGAAATTCAATGTATCCTCACCTATCTTTGCCATAATATTACCAGACAACCATTGGGAAAAATATCCACCAACTGTAGCCTCCTTTTTTTACAAAACAGCCCTGAAAGAATAAAATCTGATAACAGTACAAGTATTGTGGATGTTTTGTGTGTTTATCATAATTGTATCCCAGTTTCACAGCTGTATACTGAAGAATTTCGTCATATAGAGAGAACGATTTCAGCAAAACACAGAAACTTCATATAATTAAATCCCAGTACTCCAGGACTGAGAAAACTCACTATTTATGCTGAACTACTAGTGTAAATTACAGAAGCTTACATGTTATATTAAAATTCAATGGCTATGATCTTACTGATGTGATTTATCTAGAGACTGATGAACTACTTTTCAGTGTTGTTTTCCTGACAGGGTGGAATATTTGCAGCTCAACTGTTAAATGTGTATGTGTGTAAATGGGTGCTGTTCTTCCTGTGTCTATGTGAGTGTATCATCCTGATGTGGGTCTACGGCAGCCTGCGCTTCATCAAGTGTATCCGTGAGATGATTGGTGGTGGAGAAGATGCCGTGTGGTGGAGGGTCATGTGGTCATTCATAACGCCCGGAATTATTGTGGTCAGTTTGGACGAGTCTTCATCAATTCCACAGTGTTAACAGAGTTTTAAACCCTTGAACATAACAGAAACCCATTCTTCACATGTATTTATTCTGTATTTATTCTACTGTGGCAGTGTTCTCCAGCGGTTCGGCATTACTGCTTTATGTGATCTATCTTTCTGGTGTTAACTGATAGGGATTTCTGGGATTTTCAAGGAATCTGCATGCCATTTCACATATATATACTCTACTGTAACTAAAAAAAATAAAAATTGGTATATTGTTCTTTGATTTTTTTCTCTGCATCGTCATACCCCTTCCCCCCATCCCGACCTGTTATTTAGTTTAGGGAGAGTACACTGGGTCTTTACTCATATATTTGGTTGGTTTCTTGTAGGTGATTAGCTCTTTAACGTGGTGGGCTCATGAGCCAATTGTATATGGGAGATATCCATACCCATCCTGGTTTCATAGCCTGGGCTGGTCTATATCCTCTCTACCTCTTACAGCGTTGTTGTTTGGTATCATTCTCAGATGGTGTCAAATCTCTGGAACATTTTCACAGGTAAATGTTTATTATCATATTTACTGATCGTCTAATAATTCATTCACCTATATTATCATCCATTCACGTCAATATTGGGGCACTTAATCCTGTAATAAACTTCTGCAACCCTCTGTTCCAAATCATATACATATGCTGCATGTCTTGACTGTAGTATATGCTCTGCAGCCAATAGTCACTTAGAAGATTTTAAACATGTGGATTACAATTATCTGGGTTGTTTACTGCATCCTCTTAACTACCCCGCCAATCTGTCCAAACGCTGCGAAGCATACCAGTCGAAGAACTCTGACCCCGACCGATTTCCTGAGCAGTTGAAAAAAATGCAAACACCCTCTGGAAATGGACAAAATAAATCACAAATAGAGGGACATGCAGGGGGCCTGGTTTTGCGTGCACTGGTTAACTGACTATAGTAACAGGGAGATTAGCATCTGCATTGACTTAATGCAGGTGCTAAACTCTGTGAAGGACCTAAATTTGGCCAGATCCCTGATCAGCCTTACCTTTATCTCAGCGAAACATTTTTATACCATTTAATCAACTTTCAATAAATTTGATCAACCCATAATATTGGAGTGGGGAATTTGCTCTTCATTTTGGTTGACTTGTAACAGCATGCAGGTACTGCAGATGTATTTATGGTTAAATAATTTGGTTGTAAAGAAAAAGGATGTGTGCAAAAAAAAAAATCACTCCTGGAAAATAACATCACCAGGTCTGCTGTATGTGAACTCGTGTATACTTCAATACCAAATGGTACCTTGTCATTTTAACATGTTCAATAATACCTGTATACAAGATCAACTGAATGAAGAACAACTAAGAACAAACATTAAATTAAGAAGAAAAGAGTAACAGGATGCTGTTCTGATATACAGAAGTGATTGTGAGTGATTATAATCCAATGTTATTTATCTATTACAGAGATTTCACATGCTGATCCAAACCCCATTGCACTGGGGTAGACACACCATAGGACACACTAACGCCACTGGCACTATCCCAGAATACATTGCTTGCAGTCCTGAACCTCCGCCAGAAGTACCCTCTAAACAGATGGATGTTGTATCTGGGTTGTTATATAATATGCTGATGTCCTCTTCAATTGCGGAATCTAATATTCACCAGGTCAGATTTCACTTTATTCCACTTTACTCAATATTTTTTGGAGGTTGGGGGTTGGTGTGTGGGAGAGGGGGTTCCTCTCTGTGAAATTTTAAAATTCTGGGATTCTTTTCGGAAGCATGTTAGAGATAAAATCTCCCACAAATTCCTTCCTATAACATCAGTTTCATGCATATAGCCTCCAAGTCTGTTTGTCTGCTGCTATTTCTAGCATATCTGCAAAATACAAAATGTATCTATTAACATGAAGCTCCATGGTATGTTTAATTGATATTAAATGTAAGCTCACATGACTTCAATGTCAAGTGCTAAGTCTCTTTATTGGGAAGCAGGAGAGGCGAGAAGCATAGCAGACAGATCAGGATCAACTTGATTGTTGGTAAAGTAAACCTCAAATGAGCAGAACAACACTGGAAAGACAATTAATTGTAATTACTATCAATAAAATTGTGATATGTCAGATGGATAGGTTATGTCAACTAGTGTACATATGGATGATGATGACTTGTTGCTGATGGGTTAGATAGGAATGAAAAGAATGTGTCAACTGATGAAGGCATATGAATA
Organism: Hanleya hanleyi; assembly: GCA_036873755.1. Classification (NCBI taxonomy): domain Eukaryota; kingdom Metazoa; phylum Mollusca; class Polyplacophora; order Lepidopleurida; family Hanleyidae; genus Hanleya; species Hanleya hanleyi. Next base: position 8,399 of record JAVTVY010016669.1, read on the forward strand.
GTGGTTACTTGAAAACTGATGAATGTTTAGATATGGCTGATGATAACTTGATAATTGTGGAAGCTTTCAATCACCCCCGTGTTAACTCATCAAGTGAGGAAGGGTTATATACAAGATGGCGAGAGCTGGTGGTAGCATGTCAACTGCTATGGTTTACACAGATTTGGTGACAGACAGGGATGGTGATAACGGTTTAGGTAGGAATAGTGATAATTTATCAACTGCTTGTTGTCTCCCACTGGATACCGAAGGGGGACTTGCTCCATCCGTCATTCCGTCACACTTTCCTTTTGACTGCAATAACTCAAAAACTATTTGTCCGATTGACATCAAACTACTTCGTACTAAGCTTGTGACTGCAATAACAATTTGTCCGATTGACATCAAACTTGGACAGTGGGTTGGTATGAGTGGGAGAATGGATGGGATTGTTTGTCAGCAACCTGCATAATCCAATATGGCCGCCATGGCTGCCGAGTTCCTGACCCTATTCAGTCATGCTAGCTAAGCTTGTGACTGCAATAACTCGAAACAATTTGTCGAGTTGACATCAAACGTGGACTGTGGGTTGGTATGAGTGAGAGGATGGCTGGGATTGTTTTTCGGCGACCTGCATAATCCAGCCATACTAATAAGCCTGTGACTGCAGTAACTCAAAAATTATTTGTCTGATTGACATCAAAATTGGAAAGTGGGTTAGTATGTGTGAGAGGATGACTGGGATTGTTTTCTGGCAACCTGTGTTATCCAATATGGCTGCCATGAACGCCGAGGCCTAACCCCTATTCAGGCATGGTACGTACTAAGCTTGTGACTGCAATAACACAAAAATGATTTGTCCGATTGACGTCAAAGTTTGACAGTGGGTTGGTATGTGCGAGAGTTACTGGAGTTGTTTATCAGCATCCTGCATAATCCAATATGGCTGCCATTGCCCATGTTGCCTGGACTTCCATTTAGCCTTGCTACATAAGCTTGTGACTGCAATAACTCAAAAACGATTTGTCCAATTCACATCAAACTTGTACAGTGGGTTGGTATGAGTGAGAGAATGGTTGGAATTGGTTTTTGGCAACCTGAATAATCCAATATGGCTGCCATGCTAAATAAGCGTGTCACTGCAATAACAATTTGTCAGATTGACTTCAATCTTGGACAGTGGTTTGATATGAGTGAGACAATGGCTGGGATTGTTTTTCACCCATCTGCATAATCCAATATTGCCACCATGGCCTTGACCCCAGATTCGGTCATTCTAAGCTTGTGGCTGCAATACCTGGAGAACGAAGTCACCAGCTGACATTCGGTATTAGAGTAGCAATGGCTGCATAGCATTTGCTTGTGTTAGGCAACCTTCATGACATGATCTATACATATCACATGTCGCTATTTACCATATTTCACACTGTTTGCATTTCAGAACTAAACTATCTCGTATTTTGAAACATCTCCATTTCTTCATTAAAACTGATGTAAGCTGTCAAATAATTTCTTTTCAATTCTCAGATAATATAACAAATGTTTTAAAGGAGTACTTACGGTATTTTATATAGGTTCCTATTACAACGGTTAGACTCTTAAAGAAATATAACCAACTGTTTTACTGTCGTTGAGGGCGATAACCTATTATTTTTATTACAATTTGTGAAGCCATGTTTCCGCTTTGTGGTCGACGTGGGCGCCGCCATGTTGCCTGTAGGATGACGTGACTGATGACGTCAGTATTCAGGACGACGCCACGGCTAACGCTTGATCGAGGGACTTTTGCAACTACGGACATTTGAATTACTCTGGGTCCGAGTTTTAATTCTAGAAAAAAACTGGCGCAGCAAATCCCACGGGGGTAATTCCTAAAAGGAGATTGTTGGTTATCTCCGCCAACTGAAGAATTTTCTTCCCCAGATTTTTCAACTGAGACTTGTTCGATTCAATTTGGACAAAATCTGAAGCTGAGCAATAAACTAAAAGAGCGTCCTCTACAATTGTCCAGTGATTTGAGTTGAGCGACGATGCTTCTAAGTTTGTAAACATTTTCATGATTACACTTGCACTACTGAAATCAACTAGAACATCCGTGAATTTACTGGGTGCCTTCTCGTGTGAATTATCGGCATGACCAACACCATCAACCTTAAATCTCCATGACGTTGTGACGTTTTTAGATGAGTATACATCCACTTCCGCTCATCTAAAAACGTCACACAGTGGTGAAATGGCGGCGCCCAGTGCACGCCGTGGCGAGCAACAAAATATTCAATATTTCTTTTATTTCGCATTCTATCAACATAAGTTTTATATAATAAGGTTTTGAACACGATTGTTGATAAATATAGTCACACTCAAAAATAAGGTAAGTACTCCTTTAAGCACTCACTACATAAACAAAACTTATCATCATTCAATGTACAGTTTTAAATACAACATTTTATAAACCTTTCATGTTGCCATTTTGTCTATGGTATCAATGGTGGGGGACATGGACCACTCAGATTTTCATTTAAATAGATACTGTGATATTTTTGTCGACTTAAGATGGTTAGATGGGGAATGTGATAACTTGACATCTGAGAAATTATTTGATAGGGATGCTGATAATTCGACAACTGATAAAGGCTTGTATCGTGATGGTGATGAATTCATAAACGCAGGTTTAAATGGGAATGATGAAAACTTGTCAAATGATGGAGGTTCAGATACTAGGGACTGTGATAACTTGACAACTGAAGCATATTTAGATAGTGATTGTGATAACTCGGCATGTGACATGAGCAGTGTTAAGATAGTGGTGGTGATAACTTGACATCTGGCATATGAAGTTTAATATAGGGATGTTTAGATAGTGATTGTGATAACTTGTCATGTGAGATGAGCAGTGTTATATAGTGATGGTGATAACTTGATTTATGTTAAGATAGTGAGGGTGATAGCAACCTGACATCTGACATAAACTTGATATCTGACAGGGAGCTTTATATAGGGATTGTGATAACTTGACAACTGAAGCATGTTTAGATAGTGATTGTGATAACTTGTCAACTGTGGAATGTTTAGGTAGTGATGTTGATAACTTGACATAGTGATATAATGATAACTTGACAACTGGAATGTTTAGTCATGGTGATAACTTGACAACTGTGCAATGTTTAGATAGTGATAATGATAACTTGACAACTGAGGAAGGTTTAGATAGTGATGGTGATAACTTGACAACTGTGGGATGTTTAGGTAGAGATGGTGATAACTTGACAACTGTGGAATGTTAGTCATGGTGATAACTTGACAACTGAGGAATGTTTAGATAGTGATAGTGATAACTTGACAACTGTGGAATGTTTAGATAGTGATAATGATAACTTGACAACTGAGGAATGTTTAGATAGTGATAGTGATAACTTGACAACTGAGGAATGTTGAGATAGTGATGTTGATAACTTGACATAGTGATATAATGATAACTTGACAACTGTGGAATGTTTAGTCATGGTGATAACTTGACAACTGAGGAATGTTTAGATAGTGATAGTGATAACTTGACAACTGTGGAATGTTTAGATAGTGATAATGATAACTTGACAACTGAGGAAGGTTTAGATAGTGATGGTGATAACTTGACAATTGTGGGATGTTTAGGTAGAGATGGTGATAACTTGACAACTGTGGGATGTTTAGATAGTGATGGTGATAACTTGACAACTGTGGGATGTTTAGATAGTGATGACGATAACTTGACGGAATGTTTAGGTAGAGATGGTGATAACTTGACAACTGTGGGATGTTTAGATAGTGATGGTGATAACTTGACAACTGTGGGATGTTTAGATAGTGATGGTGATAACTTGACAAATGTGGGATGTTTAGATAGTGATGGTGATAACTTGACAACTGTGGGATGTTTAGATAGTGATGGCGATAACTTGACAACTGAGGAATGTTTAGATAGTGATGGTGATAACTTGACAACTGTGGGATGTTTAGATAGTGATGGCGATAACTTGACAACTGAGGAATGTTTAGGTAGAGATGGTGATAACTTGACAACTGTGGGATGTTTAGATAGTGATGGTGATAACTTGACAACTGTGGGATGTTTAGATAGTGATGGCGATAACTTGACAACTGTGGGATGTTTAGATAGTGATGGCGATAACTTGACAAATGTGGGATGTTTAGATAGTGATGGTGATAACTTGACAACTGTGGGATGTTTAGATAGTGAGGGTGATAACTTGACAACTGATGAATGTTTAGATAGTGATGGTGATAAGTTGACAACTGTGGGATGTTTAGATAGTGATGGCGATAACTTGACAAATGTGGGATGTTTAGATAGTGATGGTGATAACTTGACAACTGTGGGATGTTTAGATAGTGATGGTGATAACTTGACAACTGAGGACTGTTTAGGTAGAGATGGTGATAACTTGACAACTGTGGGATGTTTACATAGTGATGGCGATAACTTGACAAATGTGGGATGTTTAGATAGTGATGGTGATAACTTGACAACTGTGGGATGTTGAAATAGTGATGGCGATAACTTGACAACTGAGGAATGTTTAGGTAGAGATGGTGATAACTTGACAACTGTGAGATGTTTAGATAGTGATGGTGATAACTTGACCACTGTGGGATGTTTAGGTAAAGATGGTGATAACTTGACAACTGTGGGATGTTTAGATAGAGATGGTGATAACTTGACAAGTGTGGGATGTTTAGGTAGAGATGGTGATAACTTGACAACTGTCAGATGTTTAGATAGTGATGGTGATAACTTGATAACTGTGGAATGTTTAGATAGAGATGGTGATAACTTGACAACTGTGGGATGTTTAGATAGTGATGGTGATAATTTGACAACTGAGGAATGTTGAGATAGTGATAATGATAACTTGACAACTGAGGAAGGTTTAGATAGAGATGGTGATAACTTGACTACTGTGAGATGTTTAGATAGTGATATGATAACTTGACAACTGAGGAAGGTTTAGATAGAGATGGTGATAACTTGACAACTGTGGGATGCTTAGTGATGGTGATAACTTGACAACTGTGGAATGTTTAGATAGTGATGGTGAGTGACAACTTGCCAACTAAGGAATGTTTAGTGATCGTGATAAATTGACAACTGAGGAATGTTTAGATAGTGATGGTGATAACTTGCCAGCTGAGGATTGTTTAGGCAGTGATGATGATAACTTGACATATGACATGAGGAATGTTAGATAGCGATGGTGATAACTTGACAACTGAGGAGTGTTTAGATAGTGATGGTGATAACTTGACAGCTGTGGGATGTTAAGATAGTGGTGGTGATAGCTTGAAAACTGAGGAATGTTTAGATAGTGATGGTGATAACTTGACAGCTGTGGGATGTTTAGATAATGATGATAAGTTGACAACTGAGGAATGTTTAGATAGTGATGGTGATAACTTGACAACTGAGGAATTTAGATAGCGGTGATGATAATTTGACAACTGAGGAATGTTTAGATAGGGATGGTGATAACTTGACAGCTGTGGGATGTTTATATAATGATGATAACTTGACAACTGAGGAATGTTTAGATAGTGATGGTGATAACTTGACAACTGAGGAATGTTCAGATAGCGATGATGATAATTTGACAACTGAGGAATGTTTAGGTAGGGATGGTGTGATAACTTGACAACTGAGGAATATTTAGATAGTGATGTTGATAATTTGACAACTGAGGAATGTTTAGGTAGGGATGGTGATAACTTGACAACTGAGGAATGTTTAGATAGCGATGATGATAATTTGACAACTGAGGAATGTTTAGGTAGAGATGGTGATAACTTGACAACTGAGGAATGTTTAGATAGCGATGATGATAATTTGACAACTGAGGAATGTTTAGGTAGGGATGGTGATAACTTGACAACTGAGGAATGTTTAGATAGTGATGTTGATAACTTGAGAACTGAGAAATATTTAGATATTTAGATTTAGATGGGATGTTACATAGTGATGATGATAACTTGACAACTGAGGGATGTTACATAGTGATGATGATAACTTGACAACTGAGGGATGTTACATAGTGATGATGATAACTTGACAACTGAGGGATGTTACATAGTGATGATGATAACTTGACATCTGTGGGATGTTACATAGTGATGATGATAACTTGACATCTGTGGGATGTTACATAGTGATGATGATAACTTGACATCTGTGGGATGTTACATAGTGATGATGATAACTTGACATCTGTGGGATGTTACATAGTGATGATGATAACTTGACATCTGTGGGATGTTACATAGTGATGATGATAACTTGACATGTGACATGAGGAATGTTAGATAGTCATGGTGATAACTTGACAACTGAGGAATGTTTAGATAGGGATAGTGGTAACTTGACAACTGAGGAATGTTTAGATAGGGATAGTGGTAACTTGACAACTGAGGAATGTTTAGATAGGGATAGTGGTAACTTGACAACTGAGAAAGGTTCAGATATGGATGGTGATGTTCAGATATGGATGGGGTCAACTGTTGAATGATTACATTGTAGCTGTGATATTTTTCTGCTAGAGAATGGGTATATGTACAGCTAGGCTAGGTCTGATTCCCTGACATTTGAGCATAAACACATATCTGTCTAGCTATATTGGACTTGAAAATTAAGATGAAAGTGAATACAATTATTAATTCAACTTGTATAAAGTTACCTTTTGCTTTTGTAGCAATAGCTAATGGAGCTATCTGACCTGAATGAACAGGACCTGTCGATCAGGATTTGTAATGGTGTCATGCCTCACTGAACTCGTCAATATATATTGCTTGTCATTACTGTTATCGCGTCAAATACAAATTGAAAGTTCAGAATAAGTAGGTCAAGCTTTTCTCTGTGTCAATTCAACAAATTTAATTTGAATTAGGAAGCTATTTGTGACATGTATTTTCATGCGTACATATGTCATGATACAAATTATTGTAAATATTAAGAGCACTAAAATGTGTTGAAGCTCACAGAGTTCTTCTTGATTTTCTCATATTGGTTGGATCAAGTGACCAGTTTATTTACAGGTACTGTACTCCTGTCTATTTATAATTGTTCGTACATGTTGTAAATTCCGTCCTTATGAAACCTTTAAGCACATTCAATAGCAGTTTTTGGGAGAATACAACCTTAAGTAATCACTTCACATAATGGATTTTATTTTCTCTGTATCTGTGCATTTTATATTTTTAATTCTATTCTTATACCATTAAACAGTCCAGCATCATATGTCAATGCATTCTGATGATCAGCAACAGGAACTTGATAATGTGATGTCTAGCACTATAATATGATTTGTCTTTCCTGTCTGTGTCTTGTGTGCTGTCCTCGGTGTTTTATAGGGTGGATGGGGGATGTCTAGTTCCAGTGTTGCTTCAAAGATTTCTTTTTAGATGTAGCAGGAATGCAACTTGGCTAGGTGGTGCTTCAGTTGGTTCATCGCGATATGACTGAAATAATGTTGAAAGCGACGTTAAATCCTATTCCCTCACTCATTATGTCATGTATGTCAGTACTAAAGTTACAAGATCACATTGTAACCTGCAGTAATAGCAACCATTGTGACATAAATTTTAATATTTCACATAATTCATTCATGTATTGAAGTAAGGACCTTTCACCCAGCGGATATTTCCCCAATGAACGTTTCCGCAGTGGACAATTCCCTCAGTGGGCATTTCCTCCAGTAATATAGCACCACTTAACAAAACTAATCACGCGCATCTACCTGATGATGAGGGTCCCCAGAGGACTTGTCAATGATGAAATAGGACCAAGAAATTGGATTTTCAAGGCTGGTTATTCATTGTATGACAGTGTCATATCCTACTGAACAATTTTCTGAAGGATGAACTACATTTTGTTTTGTTTCATCTCTTAAGAAGTATGCAATCTGCCAGTGAATGAAATATTGGTGAACGCAGAAAACTGGATCCATTTTCTGAATATTAATTGCTTTCTAGCTAAATTTTTGATAGTTACATAATGTGACAGGAATGCCTTTGACATGTTTGCAGGGAATTAGTTTGTCTGGTTAAGTGTATTTGTTGAGGCTTGGGTTGTTTGGGTCAAGGATTACTGGACACTCAAAGGTCAATGTTGAACCTACAAGGTGGTGGTTGTGATTATATGGTTAGTAAGTTTGCCTATTTTTGGTGGGATATGCAAATGTTATTGAGGTAAAACATTCAGATTGGGATGGAGATATGGTAATCTTACACAAACAATTGGTTCCAAACTCCATTATTCTTTGATTAGTCATTGACTGGAGGTGTTGTGCTGTGACAAAATACCTTCTTTGTGAGATGTATTGTAATTACATATAAATGTCAGTGTGCCAGATTTCCAAGTCTATGTACCTGTCCAATAACATAAAGGATCATACTTAAGGGAAAATGTACTAGGACTGTAATAGCCGCCTCTGAATTTTCCATTAGTAGCGCAAACTTGAGGACAAATAGCAATTTTTTTGTTGGATAATTGGGCCTATTCGTCATGTAAGACAAACACAATAGGTGCCTACATATAGGGAACCATTCAATCAAGAAATGAAATGGACCAAGCTTATTGCACGCAGTGTTCCGATTAGATCTTACATGAAAAACTGCCTGATAATTGTTGCTCTAAAACATTTCTGTGAATTATATTTCCACTTTACTGTGCAGACAGAGTAAATTGTACCTGACTGATATTGACTGTTCTCAATGAAGTGGGATTCTCCTGGCCATCCTTGTAGGTCAGGTAATAGAAGCCAGTTATTACAGTATTACCCAATGTGGGGCCACACATGGGTAATAGAAGCCAGTTATTACAGTATTACCCAATGTGGGGCCACACATGGGTAATAGAAGCCAGTTATTACAGTATTACCCAATGTGGGGCCACAAATGGCTGAAGGGTTGGAAGACGGATTCTGAAAGTGTATGCCATAACTATTTCAACTGAGCCAGTAAAACCGGGACAATGAACCAAGCCTCAAGAAAGTTTTTATGCTGGTCTATTGATTTTTAAGACAATGGGTTTGAGACAATGGAGATTCTGTAGCACAGTCAACACCTGTGAGCATCAAATATTGTTATTGCACTTGAAACTCACTGTTGGTCATTGTTAGAGCCATGCAGGTAAAGTCTAATACCATTCCTCCTTAATTTGACATGAACCAGATCTTTTGGTTGGCCGAAGTCGCATTGTTTGGAAATTGCCCAAATATAGGTTCCGGTCATATAGGTACAATGCTTAAACTGGTTTGCAAGCATTAATTTGCGGTGAGCAGTGTTCAGTTCGATAGCAGTGTAACATAGTGTGCTTAACTACATGTAGGCTTGATCTGTTACTATAGACAAGTTCTGCTGACATATGTAATATACCACAGTGAAGATTTTATTATGGTCATTATACAAAAGTGGCCGTTCCTGCCCGATGTATGAAGGAGAGCATACTTCTGAACAATTGGACCAGTGCAGTTCAAGATTCGAGAAAACTCTGTCATCTTTCGTTTACCTTCATACTTAATTAAACCCACCTAACCAGGTATGGATAGAAAAATAATGAAGGAGAGGAGAGTTAAGAGTGATGGGTATGACAGTGGCCTTGTTATCTCACCTGGAGGCTCTCACCTGTTACAGGTGTATCAGGACATGATGGCGGGGTCGTCAGGGAGCGGTTACCTGGCGGACATGGTGGATGTGGACGATGGCATCAGTCTGGACAGCGACTCCACGGGGGATGAAAACAAGGAGAGAGGGAACTGGGCGGGTAAGCTCGAGTTCATCATGTCCGGTCTAGGGTATGTCGTGGGACTAGGCAACGTCTGGCGATTCCCTTACCTCGTATACAGAAATGGGGGCGGTAAGTGGTGATACATTACATATATGCACCATGTTTAACCTAAAATAATAATATTCAATCCCTTCAAACCAGACTGTAGGGTGACAAGGATGGGCTTGTTTTACAACTCAACATAAAAATTCCTTTGAATTTCCTTCGCTGTAGTATATATGCTATAACCAATAGACCTGTATCACATCAATTGGAAGATCTGTTTCACATCAATTAAAACTGCCTGGCTTTTTACACCATACCCTCTTAAGGGCTTGTGACCCACCTGAGTGGACATTGACACCGTTTTATTGTAAGAGCTATGAATATCATCAATATTGACATGATAGATAGATAGATAGATAGATAGATAGATATATTATTAGGAAGTTATTTCTCTGAGGTTATGAATACATGATTTAGCAATAAATTTGATTAGGAATGATTGTAAATCCAAAAAAAAATCATAAAATGCCGAAAGCTGAATTTTGGAATTTCAAATCTTTGAACCAGAACTTACCTCTTCATAATGATGCAGCTATCTGTATTTTTGGTGTACTTCCCTATACAATAATGTTATAGCCCTGATTATTGTTGACATATCTGGTGGTATTCACTTGTTCATTTACAGGAGCATTTTTCATCCCATACCTGATCATGTTGACATTCTGTGGTATACCTCTAGTATTTATGGAGCTTTCCTTTGGTCAGTTTGCTAGCCTTGGTCCTATCACTATATGGAAGGCTGTACCTCTCTTCAAAGGTATGTAATTAATTTTCTCTATCTGAATTAGTGTATATTTGAGACAAGCAACATGTGAATGAACAGGCTTTTAGAGCTGGATTAGGCTCCAGACTATATGTGGGCTAATTATGCCCCCCCCCCCCTCTAATTAGAGGGGGGCATATAGCGATCGCTTTGTCCGTCCGTCCGTCTGTCGTACCGTCCGTCCGTCCGTCCGTCTGTCCGTCCGTCCGAATATCTTGTCCGCGCGATATCTCGGTTAATATTTGATGGACAGGATTGAAACTTGCATGGAATGTGGCCAGTGCCTCGTAGTTGTGCATCGTAGAGTTTTTTCCGAGTTCCGGTATAATTTTCAAGAGTTATGGCCCTTTTTCTGAAATCTCTGGGAATGGGACTTGTCCGGGCTGGATCTTGGTTAATATTGTATGGACAAGTACGAAATTTGCATGATATGTGGTCAGTGCCCCACAGTTGTGCAGTGGAAAGTTTCTCCCCATTTCGCTTATATTTTCAAGAGTTATGACCCTTTGTTCCTGAAATTTCCGTGAATTGGGACTTGTCCGGGCTGGATCTTGGTTAATATTGTATGGACAATTTTGAAATTTGCAGGATATGTGGTCAGTGCCCTATAGTTGTGCAGCGTGAAGTTTCTCCGCATTTCGCATATATTTTCAAGAGTTATGGCCCTTTGTTCTTCAAGTCTTTGTGAATTGGGACTTGTCCGGGCTGGATCTCGGTTAATATTGTATGGACAAGTATGGAATTTGCAGGATATGTGGTCAGTGCCCTGTAGTTGTGCAGCGTGAAGTTTCTCCGCGTTTCGCGTATATTTTCAAGAGTTATGGCCCTTTGTTCTTGAAATCTTTGTGAATTGGGACTTGTCCGGGCTGGATCGCGGTTAATTTTGTATGGACAAGTATGGAATTTGCATGATATGTGGTCAGTAGTTGTGCAGCGTGAAGTTTCTCTGCTTTCGGTTATATTTTCAAGAGTTATGGCCCTTTGTTCATCAAACCTAAGTGAATGGGATATATTTATTTTGTTCAGGCTGGATCTCAGTCCATAACCAATTTGGACTGGGAAAATGGCTATAAAATTGTTATTCTACATTCCAAAGCAGACCACATAGGTCCTGAAGTATGAAATTGCCCCAAAAAGAGTGAATTGGGTGCAAAATTCAAAGTTCGCTGATCACTTCATAATTTCACCACAATATACTCCCAAGGAATATAGGTCACATAACCAGGTCACATTTTCGGATTTGGCGAAAGCCCTGGCGACCATCTCGCATCAAAACATTGTATTATTACTTGTTGGTCGATACTTGGAAAATGTATTATGCGAGGCATGCCGAAAAAAATGACTGAAACAGAATTTTTGTAATTATCTAAATTAGGCCTCCACCGACCAATACAGAACAGAACAATGGCAGGGCAGTGTCGGATTAAAGCGCAATCTCTGATTGCTTCCTTGCTGTGTTGTTCCTCAAAAAGTCACCCTGCCCCCAGGCTTGGGACCGATTTCATGAAACCTCACTTGCGGCAATTTTCATACTCGAACTGGAGTGCACTTGAAAACCTCCCTTGACTTGAGTTTTCGCTTTTCATGAAAGTTCAGTTGAGCCTGGAATCACACTTGAGTTCAAGTGTGGTTGGCCCTCCCTTGAAAACCGCACTTGAAATAAAAACGTACTTGAAATGACCATTATGAAGGGAGATGCATGGTGTCAAAAAATAAGTTATATTTTTTCATGTGCATGCCCATGCATCATAATGCATGTATGGGCCTTGTTCTTCAACTCATAGATCCAAAAATGGCACAGACATATTTATTTGACACCAGAAATTCTACTGATCGGTTCCTATGCATCAAGTACCTTGAGCATACACTTGATTCTTCGGGGGTACTATTTATTGCCAAACTACACAAAAGAGTTCCAAAAAGGTCACTTCAAATGTCACTTAACCAAGTGCGGCCAAGAACGTTTGGTGAAACACAACTTGAGAATTTTGTTAAATGCACTTGGTCAAGTTTCATGGAATCAGGGGCCGATTTCATGAAACCTCACTTGACTTCAAAAAAATCTCAAGTTGTGTTTCACCAAACGTTTTTGGCCGCACTTGGTCAAGTGACGTTTGAAGTGACCTTTTTGGAACTCTTTTGCACGGTTTGGTAATAAATAGTACCCCCGCAGAATCAAGTGTATGCATGGTTCGCACACTACCTTGAAAATCTTGAATTGCCTTGAAAATGACAATTTAAAATTCAAGGCCTTGAAATGCCTTGAAAAATGGGAAATCGGGCCATGTACCTTGAAAAGGCCTTGAAAACGGGAATTCTTAGCATGTTGTTGTCAATTGTGTAAAGTTGAATGAATGTTGTATCGTCCTTTGTCATCCGTTAGCAAAAATAAGCCCCGATTATGACCGTATGATTATTTTCACAAATGGTTGTCACGCTGTGTAAAGGGAGACTATCCACGGTATACAGGTTCTCCTTGGAAATCAGAAACCTCACTTGATGTATGCTCTCGTAAGTGAGCGGCGGGTTCCCGACTGTATGAATCTCGGTCACCGCATCTGCGCACTGAATATGTATAATGTCACCTGACCACGTGGGCCCGCTACATCGCGAACCCTCAGATTTCCATTGAGTTTTCATGCCGAATGAATATTTTTCGGGTTTCCGACAGGTCCAGCAGAACGAAGTGGTTTTTGGCGGCTTTTGAAAATTGTTTCGTTTTTGACATTGAACATCATCTGCTAAATAGAGATTGTGGAAATGGTGTGCCTTTTCAATACAAATTGGCAAAAGGATGACAAGTATAAGGACTGGCTTTGCCAGCATGCAGATAAACGCAAAGCTGGGTTTGGTGTGTGTAAGAAAGATTTTGACGTCGGCAAAATGGGCGAGTCAGCCTGGACTTCCCACATGCGTGGCAAAACACATATCAGCAGTATGGAAATTTAAGACGGATCACGAGGACCAGTAGCCCAATTACGGACTGCAAGGCTCAGAGAACGCCACATGGGTGACGGTGTGTGAATAAATAGGCTATCCACAAGACATCACGAACATTTTAATGTGACAGAAACATCAGACTATCACACATCTTTAACATAAGTGTCATATTTGAAATTTAATAGGCAGCGTATCGTCAGTGCATGACAATGTTAAGTATGAACAATAATATCTCAGCAAGTCATTAGTAAAAGTGAAAAAAGGTAAGAAAACTAAAAAAATTTGCCTGTATTCCTTTATTACATAAAAAGTGTATACCTTGAAAACAGGAATTATTACCTTGAAAAGACCTTGAAAAGACCTTGAAAACTGGGGCTTCCATTGTGTACGAACCCTGTGTATGCTCAAAATACTTTATGCGTAGGAGCCGATCGGTAGAATTTCAGGTGTCAAATAAATATGTCTGTGCCATTTTTGGATCTATGAGATGAAGAACAATGCCCGTACGTGCATTATGATGCATGGGCACATGAAAAAAACTTATTTTTCGACATCATCTCCCTTCGTATTGGTCATTTCAAGTACGTTTTTATTTCAAGTGCGGTTTTCAAGGGTTCCTATGCATCAAGTACCTTGAGCATACACTTGATTTTTTGGGGGTACTATTTATTACCAAACTACACAAAAGAGTTCCAAAAAGGTCACTTCAAATGTCACTTAACTAAGTGCGGCCAAGAACGTTTGGTGAAACACAACTTGAGAATTTTGTTAAGTGCACTTGGTCAAGTGCGAAAAATCACCCTTGAAAAAGTCAAGTCAAGTGAGGTTTCATGGAATCAGCCCCTGCACTTGGTTAAAGAACACGATGAAGCTCTGATGAAGAAAATGGTTGGATTTTTTCTTGTTCAGTGATCACAGTGGTCCTATATCTCCTAAATTTTTGACAACCTCCTATCTTCTCTTAAAAAGCTAATTTCTATGTGTTCCCCTTCTATTACAAACCACCATTATCTCTACATTTGGATATCTTTATTTTTGGTCAAATGAATTGATTTCATCTTAAAGTGATCGTAAACCCTCAAGTAAAGTTTACATCAAATGAAAGACCATTGCAAACTGTGTGGGAAAATATTTATTGTAATTTTTTACGATTTTATTACACAGAGTAAACTGGAAATAAAGCCCGGTATTCTATGGTGGTCTGTTGCAATCATATTTAGGTCCAGTGACGTTACGTTGCCTTAATACATATATTTCAAACTTTGTATGCACTGTCTAATGCTTGATTCAAGCTTAAGGTGTGTATATTTTGAGTTTCAACACAGACTCACTGTTCCAATGTGCATGTTTCACCAAAATCTGGGAAATTAAATGGAAGATTCAAATTGACGACACAGTGAGTCTGTGTTGAAACTCAAAGTATACACACCTTAAGCTTGAATCAAGCATTAGACAGTGCATATAAAGTTTGAAATATATGTATTAAGGCAACGTGACGTCATTGGACCTAAATATGATTGCAACAGACCACCATAGAATACCGGGCTTTATTTCCAGTTTACTCTGTGTAATAAAATCGTAAAAAATTACAATAAATATTCTTCCACACTGTTTGCAATGGTCTTTCATTTGATGGAAACTTCACTTGAGGGTTTACGATCACTTTAAACAAAATTCTGGGGGAGTATCCTGACTCCCCTTTTTCAAATCCACATGGTACTATGACTTCCCGAAGTCACATCACACATGGATCTCAATCAATTGGGGGGTTTTGATGTGATCAACCTCTTGTTATCTACTGGAATAGTTGGGCAATTTCTTTCAAAGCACATACATCTAAATATATATATGAATTTATACGCCACTGAAAAAACCCTCCATATTTGTTTGTATTTTTAAAATGATTCTTGAAAAATAGTTATTATTTAATCATCTAATAAAATAAAAGTAGAAGACTCGCATTGTGTTATGGTTAATACTAATAATACATATACAAGGCAGTTCACCTGATGTCTGACATTTGATCTATTGTAGGTATAGGGTTCTCCATGGTGATTATCTCAGCCCTGGTCAGTGTATATTATAACATGGTGGTGGCCTGGTCCATGGTCTATCTCTTCTCCTCCATGACTGCTATGCTGCCCTGGAAAACCTGCAACAATCACTGGAACACCGAATGTAAGCATATTATCCAGTTAGAGAGATATACATGTACCTCGATAAACTGGAGGTAAAAAGGTCTTTTTTAGCTAATAACTTTTGATTTATTCATCATAAGACTCAAACACCTTCAGGCGACTCAGCTTAAATATATTTTTACATATCATAAAAGTGATATTCCAATGAAAGTGTTAGCCTAACTTTTAATAGAGAGCAAAATATGTCGTCTATTATTATGAAAATTAGATAGATGACAACAGTCACCTATCGCAGATGTCTCTTAGTTTGATCAATTCTTGACTCTATTGGGCAAAAATGATGTTTTTCGCCTACTCATTTCCGTTCCCTGTCCACTAAGACTGTCAAATCAACTGCTTGTATGAACCATCGACCAGACAACCCACTTCATATTTATCCAATAACACTCTGTGATTCCCACTTCCTGTTTGTTGTTTTGGCCCGGTTAATCAATCAAGTGATATAACTAGCAATTCTGGTTTATAATCTGGTCCTATTGTGCAAGTCTCCCATCCCATGTAATCCATGTAATTCACAGATTATTGCAAACTGTCATCAAAATGGCTGAAATAATCATACATGCATAGCAATCAACATTAGAAAGTGTTGCAACATTTCGATGATGTAGATATAAGATTGCAAAAATAAGATGCTGCGCAGAAATTAATGCTTGCTTCAGTCGCAGAGGAAATGCACATCAGATTGCAAATGTATCAGTTTGTATATATATACCAATGCTGAAAATTCTTTGCCTTTTTCAACAGGGTGCAGTAGAAACTACATCATCTCCAAAAACTGTACTAATAGCATGGATTTTGTGTTGACATCGGTGAACTTAACCTTGAATGATAGTTCCACTTCGGTAACAGTAGCAGCAGGGGAGACAACCCCAGATGATCGGAATTCTTCTTGTCACAATTGGCTACAGCTAGAGAACACAACCAACAACAGTCTATCCCAGTTTCATGGTGAGGTGGATCGCTACAACAGTCCCAGTGAGGAATACTTCTAGTAAGACTTTCATTCACAGATATTCGGCTATTCATCTGTATGTGTATGTACATTTCTTCTGAGAACAGAATTCAACTTTATACCCAAAATTTGGGTCATAGATGTAATGCAGTGATTGGACTCCAGATTTGGTAAGACATATGATGTAATACAGTGATTGGACTCCAGATTTGGTAAGACATATGACGTAATACAGTGATTGGACTCCAGATTTGGTAAGACGAATGGCGTGATACAGTGATTGGACTCCAGATTTGGTAAAACATATGACGTAATACAGTGATTGGACTCCAGACTTGGTAAGACATATGGCGTAATACAGTGATTGGACTTGGTAAGACATATCACGTAATACAGTGATTGGACTCCAGATTTGGTAAGACATATGGCATAAATACCACCAATTCATTCAACGTTACCGTAGATGAGTTTTATTTATCATGATATTTTGTATCAACATAGCATCACTGTATTTTATCAATACATATGTACATGAGCAAGTTTTAGTGCCTTATTAAAATGTTTCCGTCTCTATTTGTCTTCTTTGTTTAGCCTGTACATCCTGAACATCTCCCGTGATATCTCTGTGCTGGACACAGTCCAGTGGAAGTTAGTGCTCTGTCTCCTCCTGGCCTGGGTACTTATCTTCATCTGCCTTGTTAAAGGTATCAAGTCTTCAGGAAAGGTATGTTAGCACATCTCTACCAGTGCCAGTATTTTTCAGTAACATTTTAAGGCTTTAAGTATCTTTCAAATGTGGAAATGACTATGACTGATGTAGCACTAAACAAAAGTTCAGAATAAAGTGAAAGTAAATAAATAATAACAACAACAGTATGTGCATACAAAAATACAAAGAAAATATCTCCCATTTACAAGAATATCAGATAATCAAAGAACTGTTTGCTTCTTCATTCTCCTATAAAGGTATAAATACATTACCACATTGGTGTTGTCTCCCTCACAGGTAATGTGTCTGATAGTCTCTATCCCATACATCACTATTCTGATACTACTGGTCCGGGGTATGACCATGCCAGGCAATCTGGACGGAATCAAATACTATGTGACCCCTAAATGGAGACTGCTGGGAGAGGCCCGGGTGTGGAGTGATGCTGCTGCCCAAGTTTTCTTCTCTCTGTCTGCCTGCTGGGGTGGACTCACAACTCTAGCTAGCTATAACAAATTCCACAATAATATCTACAGGTATGGACACCCAACTGGGAAGTCTACAATATTTGATTTGGATGCTGATGACTCTTGGGACTGCTACCATATATTTGGCTTCACTGTTATCCCAATATCACCTGAAAACAGCCCCAATAACAAAATCCTTATTTATTCATTGGAGAAAAATGCATTTGAAAATTGCTGATGTTATGAGTTACTGTGTCCCACATAGCTGAGTTACACAAACTTAGATAGTCTCCATAATTATTCTTGGCGTGGCATTGAAATTGAAGTGAAACCCTTTCAATATTTGGTGAAAATAAGATAGCCAAGAAGACCACAAACTAATGTTTGTTGTTATTGTTTTGTTGCTGCATATTTAGCAGCTCAAGAAATAAACATTGTATTCCGTTCCCTAATCCAGCCATAATGTTTTTCAGAGATGCTATCCTCATATGCCTGGGTGACACATTGATGAGCGTATTATCAGGATTTGCTGTGTTTGCTGTGATAGGTGTACTGGGTAAACGGCTCAATACCACTGTGGAGAATGTCATTCAGTCTGGTGAGTGGATGGGTTTCATTTATAGCCTACACATGTATACATATTTCCCATTCAACATTCTCTCTGACATTTGAGATGTCCATCATAACATTTTGCCTTGGAGGATGTACCTTCCCCATAATATTGCCATCATTATCCATCACTTCCCATGATACCCATATTTTAAGTGTGATGTTTCTGGTGGAGAACATACTCGATGTGAACTGAATGATCATTGATGACACTGAGAACACTGAACATCTCTCACTGAGAGCATGGGACCAATAACCAGACATTTCACCATAACAGAGAAGATTGAGGGGAGTGTTGTGTTGGCTGATGGGAATAGGATGGTTATATACAATTGCCTTATTAAATTAATTAAATCTGTAAGTTTATCTGTGATTCATCAAGTTTCATCTTTGATTGGCAGATGTGGGCCTGGCATTCATCGCTTATCCAGAGGCTATTTCCTATTTCCCAGTCTCACCGCTATGGTCACTACTTTTCTTCTTGATGCTGACCACCATGGGATTAAGCACACAGGTGACAACAGTGGAGACAATAGTGACTGCCATTATGGATGAGAATGTTGCCCTGTTTAAGAAGAGACGTATCGTTATGTTACTGGTCCTCTGTGTTCTCCTCTATATCTGTGGTATCCCACTCACCACACAGGTACGTGGTCTCCTCTTCCTAATTCGATATTGATATTGACTTTCTTGATGAATCTCATAAAAACCCCAATGGATGTCTTGAAATTCCAGAAAAATAGATTTGAGATTTCCATGTCAGAATACTCATTGAGAATTCTCTTAATGTGAAGTAATCTTATTATTGACTCAATCTTCAGTATGGTCCTCTATATATTCTTCCTTCTAAAGTAAGAGTACTAGCATAATCTTCTTTTATTCATAGTGAGGATAATAATAACTACTGCTACATGACCACCTCAACCTCAATAGGTTCTTGTTTCTTGTAAGTTTGAAGTATTCCTGGAGTTTGATGACAAGCCACCTCACTGAACTGGAGTTATAGCACAATATTTCCTGATTTTCTGTCTCAGTGATGTTTACATATAATGGATATATGGTAGCCCAGAACTCATTTGATATCGCAGACGCACTTCTATTTATTGACACATGATCCACATTTCTGATGTAATTGAAGATAATCTCTGCTCTCCACAGGGTGGTATCTATTGGTTACAGTTAATGGATGAGTACCTGTCTGGTTGGCCTGTTATGGTTCTTGGTATTGCCATGTGTCTCTCCTTGGCCTGGCTCTACGGAGTTAAACGCTTCTCTAACAACATCGAACAGATGTTGGGTGACAAGCCAAGCTGGTGGTGGAGAACTATGTGGGGTGTCATCTCACCTCTTGTTATCATTGTGAGTTTGTGTTCAGTTGAAATTTGACGTATAGAGGGGAGAGGGTACTGAACAGAGCTAAACTGATAAACCTTCTTGTCAAACATTGTTTGTGGTTGAAAATGTTACAATATAATTGCCTTTATTAAAAAGATCAAGGAATTTTCATCATCTCCATTGGACAGTATACATTTCTAGACATCTACTTTTCAGGTTTATGTAGCTTTTCTAGCTGCGCACACTACATTGCAGACTGTGTCCATATGATGAGTGCCCTCACTGTATTACACCGTGTTCCATAAACATCATGTTTTTTCACCAGTATTCGGTGGCAAACTTGAGTAAAAAATTCAATTCATACTGTAAAAAACTGAAGTTTATATGTTTACTATAAAGGAAACTAATCAATTTTTTAACTGTAATTCAAGCAAAGAATGGGGGAAAAAACAGAAGTCGACTTTTACCAAAAGAGGATTTTAAAAACCACCCGAAAATAAGCCTTTGCTCATTTCTTTTTTCGGCTTCAAATTCGTCAGTGAATCGATCCTGAAATATTCCTGGGAATATCCATGCTGTGATGGGAGAGCTGTTGAGGTCTATACAGCTAGTACTGTGACAACTTCACGGCAATAGTCCCAAAAATGTTGCTCATCGATTTCCTCTCAGACAGCACAGACTCTCAGTGTTTTCAAATTTTTCTCACTGTTCACGAGTCCGAAGTCGAAATGGCAAGTACATAAAACAGCTTCTCCCAGGTAGTCTGGTCTGGGAAATATATCGGTTGTCGATCTCCGGCACTCGACTGCATAATTTCCAAATTCGAGGATGAGTGAAAGTGACATCTAGAAGTTTGCCAAGAGGGAATGATAGATCTTTACTGAGATATATTGCCAACATTAAAAGTATAATCCTGCCATATTTTCTCGAAAATTTAGAAAGGATTCAGGCATTTGACTGTTTTGATTTTTTTCTCCTTGTATTAATAAAGTTGTATTAATCTGAGTAATTTTGGCAGTGAGATTATGAAAGTAAAATGGACAAACTGTCACTTCAGGAATCATAAATAGAGTGAATTAAATGCAAGAGAATAACTCAGAACAGTCAGTCATGTCAGTGTTTTCTTCAACTCAAATCTTTCATTCATAATTTCCGTAAATGTCACAAGGGCTAATTCTTAGGGAATGATTTTTGATAACTGGTTTCAAATGGTGGCATATATAATAATTGGATGTCAATGATGGGATAGTTTTCAGCAAGTAGTCTTGAGAGGTTTTTTTATATACATGTAGACTGGTAATTTTCTGTATTTGTATATTAAATGTCGACTGTATTTTTTTTTTTGACATCCACAATGTGACATAATGTGCTGAAAATAGATGGTAACTTGGACCTTGGTCAATTAAGAACATACAAATGAACATGTTAAATTATCTGTTCGTTGCTTTATTTTCACAATTCAAATATATAGCGCTATTGACAGGCCCTATTGATGATCATATGGAAATTGGTTACATACATTTTTTGTGGGGGTTCCAGAATTACAAATAAACTCAATGGAAGTCTGCCAGCCAGCAACAAAAACGTAAAAGAAATACTGAATTTTCAGTATCCGGCGGCAGAAATTTGGACCTCTATGAAACCCTGAGTACTGTACATGCTCTGCAGCCAAAAAAAAAGGTACATGGAAGACCTGCATCATGTCTGGCTTTTACGCCATGTCATCTTAGCTACTCAGCCACTCCATACAATTGCCATGAGGTGTGCTAGCCAGTTAACTCTGACCCTAGGATAATAACTCATCACATTCAGATAGTTAGGCAGTGCATGCAAAATACCATGCCCTGCCCCCTGCTTGTCCATCCAATAGCCCTGTGGGGCTTCCGGGGATTGACCTGGGATGTCGTTGTGCACACCGCACGTCAAGAATAGGCCTCAGCTCCTCAGAAACCTTGTCGTAAGAGGCGACTAACTGAGGCATCAATGGGGTTCCCGGGTGTGAAAAGGAATAGGGCCCCACCCGTGTGGTTCCCGGATGTGAAAAGGAATACGTAGGACCCAAAGTCGTGATATGATTGAAATATGTCTGAAAGCGACGATAAATCATATTCACTCACTCACTCACACCCATCCAGAAATATGCAGATTATGTCTGCATTACAAAGCCAACACAGGCGATCAACCTTTTCAGTGGCTCATATACCAGCGAAGGCATGAAGCATATTGTCTATTTTGTTTGCAAGGTATTGGCACATGTGTCATTATTCAGTAATTATTTCTTACTCACAATCTGAAATGTAAAAGGCTGAATGTATTTTTGTTCCTTTTCCAGTTTATCTTGGTGTTCTCAATGGTTGACTATGCCCCAGCAAAGTTTGGTAACAGAGCTTTCCCTACCTGGGCCCAGGTTATTGGATTTCTACTCGCTATTGCCCCAATTTTACCTGTACCAATTTATGCAGGCTATAAACTGGCTATTGGTAATGGGACCTTTTTACAGGTAAACATATATGTTCAATTTTGATTGACAAGCATTTTCAGTTGATGAGAGCTTGTTAAGATGCCCTTATTATTGCGTCTACTGCATACAGCAAAAGATACAAATTTATTTTATGGTATGATAAGAGAAAAATGAATAAATAAGAAAAAAAATAAACATATCAGTATTTTTGAGAGAGACTCCGTGAAAAAAACTATTTAGTGTTTTGTCATGATGCCGGCAGATACACTGTGTAGTATCCAAAAGGAAGTTGTTGAACTTGTATTCTTGTTGACATGTATTCTCTTTCCGAGGACATAGTACCATGGCGGTGGGGTATAATCAATTTAAGTTTGAACACAGAACCCATAGGAGAACATGTTGTTGGTTCAGGGACGGCATTCCAATACTGATTGAACAATTTACGTATAACGTTGAACAATGTTTCTCTGATTGAAAGATCTTTCATGTTTCACAAAATGATCTCCATCGATGTCAAACCTATAATATTGTATTGATGCATTGTCTGTAATACAGAGGTTAAAGGCCAGTATTCAGCCGGAAGAGAACTGGGGTCCAGCACTGGAGAGATTCTGGGATGTGGAGTATATGCCTACTGTTAGTGCCCTCCTTCAACCCCTCCATGACCTTGGTGCCAGTACTATAGCGACTGTCACAGGTATGCTTACTGTTAGTGCCCTTCTTTGGCCCCTACATGACCTTGGTGCCAGTACCATAGAGGCCGTCACAGGTTGCTTACTGTTAGTGCCCTTATTTGGCCCCTACATGACCTTGGTGCCAGTACCATAGAGACTGTCACCGGTTGCTTACTGTTACTGCCCTTCTTTGGCCCCTACATGACCTTGGTGCCAGTACTATAGAGGCTGTCACAGGTATGCTTACTGTTAGTGCCCTTCTTTGGGCCTTACACGACCTTGGTGCCAGTACTGTAGAGACTGTCACAGATATACTTACTGTTAGTGCCCTTCTTTGGCCCCTACATGACCTTGGTGCCAGTACTATAGAGGTTGTCACAGGTTGCTTACTGTTAGTGCCCTTCTTTGGCCCCTACATGACCTTGGTGCCAGTACCATAGAGGCTGTCACAGGTTGCTTACTGTTAGTGCCCTTCTTTGGCCCCTACATGACCTTGGTGCCAGTACCATAGAGGCTGTCACAGGTTGCTTACTGTTAGTGCCCTTCTTTGGCCCCTACATGACCTTGGTGCCAGTACTATAGAGGCTGTCACAGGTATGCTTACTGTTAGTGCCTTCTTTGGGCCCTACATGACCTTGGTGCCAGTACTATAGAGGCTGTCACAGGTTGCTTACTGTTAGTGCCCTTCTTTGGCCCCTACATGACCTTGGTGCCAGTACTATAGAGGCTGTCACAGGTATGCTTACTGTTAGTGCCCTTCTTTGGCCCCTACATGACCTTGGTGCCAGTACTATAGAGGCTGTCACAGGTTGCTTACTGTTAGTGCCCTTCTTTGGCCCCTACATGACCTTGGTGCCAGTACTATAGAGGCTGTCACAGGTATGCTTACTGTTAGTGCCCTTCTTTGGCCTCTACATGACCTTGGTGCCAGTACTATAGAGGCTGTTACAGGTATGCTTAATGTTAGTGCCCTTCTTTGGCCCCTACATGACCTTGGTGCCAGTACTATAGAGGCTGTCACAGATATGCTTACTGTTAGTGCCCTTCTTTGGCCCCTACATGACCTTGGTGCCAGTACTATAGAGATGGTCACAGGTAAGCCTACTGTTAGTGCCCTTCTTTAGCCCCTACAATGTACTATAGAGACGGTCAAAGGTGAGCCTACTGTCCGTGCCCTCCTTTAGCCCCTACATGACTTTGGTGCCAGTACTATAGAAACACTCACAGATATGCCTACTGTTGGTGCCCCCTTCAGCCCCTCCATGAGCTCGGTGCCAATACTTTAGAGACTGTCACAGGTATGCTTACTGTTAGTGTCCTCCTTCAGCCCCTCCATGACCTTGGTGCCAGTACTATAGCGACTGTCACAGGTATACTTACTGTTAGTGCCTTCCTTCAGCCCCTCCATGACCTTGGTGCCAGTACTATAGCGATTGTCACAGGTATACTTGCTGTTAGTGCCTTCCTTCAGCCCCTCCATGACCTTGGTGCCAGTACTATAGAGGCTGTCACAGGTATGCTTACTGTTAGTGCCCCTCTTTGGCCCCTACATGTATTATATAGAGACGGTTTAAGGTAAGCCTACTGTTAGTGCCCTTCTTTGGCCCCTACATGACCTTGGTGCCAGTACTATAGAGATGGTCACAGGTAAGCCTACTGTTAGTGCCCTTCTTCAGCCCCCTACATGAACTATAGAGATGGTCAAAGGTAAGCCTACTGTTAGTGCCCTCCTTTAGCTCCTACATGACTTTGGTGCCAGTACTATAGAAACACTCACAGATATGCCTACTGTTAGTGCCCCCTTCAGCCCCTCCATGACGTTGGTGCCAGTACTTTAGAGACTGTCACCGGTATCCCTACTGTTAGTGCACTCCTTTAGCCCCTACATGACGTTGGTGCCAGTACTATAGAAACACTCACAGATATGCACACTGTTAGTGCCCTCCTCCAGCCCCTCCATGCCATTGGTGCTAGTACTACAGAGAATGTCACAGATATTCCTAGTGTTAGTGCCCTCCTTTAGCTCCTACATGACTTTGGTGCCAGTACTATAGAAACACTTACAGATATGCCAACTGTTAGTGCCCTCCTTCAGCCCGTCAATGCCACTGGTGCTAGTACTACAGAGAATGTCACAGGTATCCCTACTGTTAGTGCACTCCTTTAGCCCCTACATGACTTTGGTGCCAGTACTATAGAAACACTCACAGATATGCCAACTGTTAGTGCCTCCTTCAGCCCCTTCATGCCATTGATGCTAGTACTACAGAGAATGTCACAGATATTCCTGGTGTTAGTGCCCTCCTTCAGCCCTTCTATGACCTCGGTTCCTGTACTGGAGGGTCAATCCTCCATGTAAGCATCTATTGTTCAGTCTATTGTATTATTGAAAAGGCTGACATCTGGACTCAGTTCGACTATTGATCGACTATTGTTGTCCTTTGTCTCATGATTTCTACATGGAAGATGGACTTTATAGGGACTGTCACAGGTGATGTGTTGACTCATATCCTGAGCATCAACAGGGGCATTGAACATTCTGGATCCTCACTTCCCAGGACTATTGAGGAAGATTGGTATTGGCTTCAAATTGTATCAACCATCTCTTGCTTGCCTCGTCTTGGTGTCTAGAATTCCTTGATTCTCAGATACCAATAGAAATATCCTTTTAAGGGAAAGTTGATACAGTGAAACCTCTGAATACCGGCTCCTGGATAAACTGACCAGCCTCTAAATATCAGCATTATTTTCTAACCTTGATAAACCAGAAGCCTGTCAAAACTGACACTATATAGTCTGATCCTGAGCATGGTCAGGTTACAGGTTTAACTGTAATTTGAAAGGTACACACAGAACTGAATGTAATACTATTCACAGGCAAAAGTTGTCCAAAGAAATCCTTGAGGCAAACCACTTCAATATTTCATTAGGTCACTTGTCAAAACAGCTAATTTAGTTGCTTTATGATCTGTATTTCATGTATTGGTGTGTCTATATTACAGACAGGATAGGTTTCACTACAGTGGGTATTCGCGCACCATGCCTCTCTCAGTCCAGTGTGCTGACAGGATCGACCAATCTGAACTCTCCTGTCGGTCGTAAACACTTTGACAGCATTCGTCAGCAGGCCATGCTACAGCGAGCCTACAGCAATCCACAGTGCAATACTGCCAACTTTACCTGTATGTATGCTTTTGAACATTGACTTACTTCATAAAATGAATTATCCAGTAATTGTATCAAAAGGAATTGTATTTTCCCATGACGAGGCGATGCAATTTATTGTAATAGGAAATGGTACAAAAATATATTCAAGATTCAATTTTTCAATTTAAAAACAATTAACTCCAGATAGTCCACCTTCTGTGGTACGTTTAAATCTCATTTCACCCTTTGCTTTTGATATAGGGAAATGTATTATTCTAGTGATAAATGACACAAATGTATTATTCTAGTGATAAATGACACAAATGTATTATTCTAGTGATAAATGACACAAATGTATTATTCTAGTGATAAATGACACAAATGTATTATTCTAGTGATAAATGACACAAATGTAGGGAATATGATTTACATGACCTTATAATTTAAAGAAAGGACCATTATGATTACCTGAATAAATATTTTGGCACCTTCAAGGTGGAAATATATCATTTATTGATCAGTGAAAGGAAGACATTAGATTTTAAGATTCACAGATTTTGACCAAACCTGGATGGCTGCTCACTGACACATGTCCTGAATTAGTCCATTGTTATTGTGTTAATGTGAGAAAGGCAGAATTTTACTTGGGATGATTGAATTTATTAACTAACATATTAGAGAGAGCAGGTTATTCCAGAATTTGCTCTATTTACTTCCATAAATTTACTGTTATGTACATTGTACCAGTACTCACATGATTGTTAAACTGCAGAACTATTCTCCATTCTGAGATAGAAGCTGGAGTTTGGAGGCATTTTTGTGCACATCCATTTTCAAAATGAGGCCAATGCTGCATCACCATGGCTTTCATGGAAATTGACATAGTTCAGGGAGGTCATGATGAACTTTGCGATACGAGAGCTCTCTGCAACATTGTGACGTCATGTATTTCGCTGATATATAGAAACTTATGTGATTGGTATTTCATCATGTTGTTAATATCATTTTCAGCCTCAGCAGAGAAATTACCTGTATCAAGGCAGAACAGCTCTAAGTCCATTCAGGGGGATTATATTATAGTGCCGCGGAAGAAAAAACCTGTTGAGATGTGTGATGCGTCCACACAGACTGATCCAAGACCAAAATATTCTAAGTCTCAAGAATCTGTAAGTTAGCTTTAGGCTCATTAACAAAGTTGATCATTCTTCATCACTGCCTGACTCATATATTCTTCCTGCCCAAAACATTATTTGAATATATTCTGCAAAATATTCTGTTATCCCAAAATAACGAAAATACTGTTATACGATCACTTTCTAAATGATAAAAAATATATATTCTGCAATGCCTAAAAGTCAATTTAGATGGCAGGTATGAGGCGCCGTTTGTCACTTTCTGATTAATTTATTTATTTATATATATTTGGTATTTATCAGCAGGATATGTAAATCCATTAAACATGGAGGTGAAATGAACACTGGGTTTAGTAAAATTTATATCCTATATCCACGAAAATAATACGTGAAAGATTTATAAATACCTATTTTAAACTTTTTTTGATATATATATATGTTATGTTATTTTTTGGATATATATTTTTTCAATATATATATATATATATCCTTGATCAACGATCACTTATTTATATATCCGGCGTAGCGTATCTTGCTGATATATAAATATTTCAAAATCTGTTGTTGGAGATATATATATACTGTCATCGCCAAAGTTCTGATTTATAAATCCTGAACTGAGAAAGTATTGGATATATATATCCAAAGTAAGATATTTTGCAGCTGGTGACGTCGTCGGTTTTGCTGTGGTTTTAGAAATGACCGGGGTTCATAAAACTTGAAATGTCAAGGTGTCGGAATTTATGGTCCACTGACAGGAAGTTTGTTTATTCGCCGGGGAAAATGTTTGTACAAAATTTTGATTGTCATTGTAATATCCTACGAAATATTGTACTACAGTTCGGCAATTGGCTTACACGTCCCAATGCATGCTGGGAGTAATTGTAACAAACGGTCGGCCATGCTGGAATAAACCGTGCAGCCAGGAGTGTATGCGGTTACATAAACTTTACAACTTTGGTCTGTTATTGCTGCCATATAGACTGTTACATTGGCGACGAGTGTTGCGTGATATTCGAGGATCCACGGATAACGTTTACAGACATTTGTGTACAAACTTTGCATTGCAAATTGACATTTTTGTGACCTACATCGGTTTACAGACACCTGGTGCGCAATATACCACCAACCACGTGCTTCGTGACCTGCAGCATTATGGAACATTTACCGAATTTTCCAAGCTTCGACTACGACGCGGACAAATCGAATGCCGGTACTCGGTGGAATAAATACGTCGAACGCCTGGAAAACTTATTTGTGGCTATGAATATTGCCGACGAGAAGAGGCAGCGTGCACTTTTGCTACACTATGCAGGGGAACGTGTGTACGACATTTACCAGGCTGAGAAAGGTGACACTGATGAAAATCTATAAATTCAGGAGCAGCAAACAGAATGAAGGTCAGTCTCTAGATGAATATGTTACAGAACTTAGACAGTTAGCAAAGAATTGTCAATTCGCAGATGTCGATAAAGAAAGTCTTTCTCAAGTAATTCAGAACTGTACATCAAATCGTCTGCATCGGAGAGCACTCCGTGAACCTGACAAAAGTCTGGCTAACATTTTAGAACTCGGTAGAACTCCTGAACTAGCTGATTTTCAAGCATCTGCTATGGAGAAAGACACTGTGAATGCTATCAAGCCGAAACGTGCTCAGAAAAACGCTTCTCACAAAAATCAGGGACCACAAGAACTTTGTCCAGCATTCACCTAGGCAACAACCTCGTACTTCCGATAATGGTAATGGCTTCGGAGGGAAGAAATGTATCTTCTGTGGTGGCAAATACCCACACAAAGGGATTTGTCCTGCCAAGGGAAAAACTTGTGGTTTCTGCAAAAAGCCAGATCATTTTACTAAAGCATGTTTAAAACTCAAGAACAAACAAACAGTGAAAAACGTGCAACAAAACAGTGCATGTGCTGTAAGCGTGTTAAACTCTGACTCCAGTGACGAGGACTCGTATTGCTACATTGTTTGTGCAGAAAACTACACTCTTAGCCCGAAGGGTGAAAAGGGTGTAAACAACAACACTCTTAGCAAGAAAGGTGAAACTTCACCCCAGAGTGACAAAAAGGGTGTAAACAGAAATTCTGTCAGCTCGGTGAGTGACAAGCCACTCAAAAGTGATAAGAGGGGTGTATACGGACAAAAACTTAATACATTGAGTGACAAAGCACCCAAAGTGAAACTGAAACTGAATAATGTTGAGGTAGATATTCTCATTGATACAGGTGCCTCAGTGAACGTCCTCGATGAACATACATACAAACTACTAGGTAACCCACAGCTTGTAAGGAAAGCACTGCCGTGTTTATTTCCGTACGGTGGTACCGCACTGTTAAAGCTGTTGGGCCGATGTGATCTTACAGTGGAGACAGCATGACAGATTCAGTACCACAACTTCAGCGTAGTGCAAGGGAGACACGGATCACTTTTGGGGTACAATACAGCTCAAGAGTTGGGCTTAATCAAGATGCTGAATAGCGTGGACTCTCCTACAGAAAAGTACCCGAACCTTTTCAATGGCATTGGCAAAGTGAAAAACAGAGTTGTGAAATTACACATAGATGAAACAGTGAAACCTGTCGCTCAAAGACACCGCAGAACGCCATTTCACTTACGGAATAAGGTGGAACAAGAAATACAGAAGTTATTACAGGACGACGTTATTGAGAAAGTGGAAGGGGTACCAACCCCATGGATTTCCCCAATTGTGACGCCGCCCAAGAAGGAACCTGGATCGATACGCGTCTGCGTAGACATGCGTGCCGCAAACAAAGCAATCATTCGAGAACGACACCAGATGCCAACCATTGATGAAGTTATCACTGATCTCAATGGGGCCAAAGTGTTCAGTAAGCTAGATTTACGCGCAGGACATCATCAGTTGGAGCTGCATCCCGACTCTCGGTACATTACAACATTCAGCTGCCATCTGGGACTCTTTCGCTACAAACGTCTGAATTTTGGAATCTCGTCTGCATCCGAGGTATTTCAAGAAACCATCCGCCAGATCATACAGGATATTGACGGCACAAAGAATATCAGCGACGACATCGTAATATATGGCAAAATGCAATGTGATCATGACATTGCACTGGAAGCTACGCTCAAACGCCTTGACGAAGAAGGCATTACACTAAGCAAAGAGAAATGCGAGTTTAACAAAAACAAGCTCGATTTCTATGGTCTCGTATTCAGTGGAGACGGTGTGTCTCCTGATCAGAAGAAAATTGACGCCATTCGCCACGCTGAACATCCAGGAAATGTCTCCGAGGTTAAGAGTTTCCTGGGCATGATGAATTACTGTGGACGGTTCATCCATGACTACACTACAATAGCGGAACCTCTACGACGCCTCACCAGAAACGATGTGACATGGATATGGTCCGATGAGCAAGAAAACGCCTTCCAGAAGCTGAAGGAGCAGCTCACTACAGCAACTGTAATGTCTTACTTTGACCCAAGGAAGGACATTGAAATCATCGTTGACGCGAGTCCAGTGGGTCTGGGCACAATGCTTGTCCAGGACGGACGAGTAGTTGCTTACGCAAGCAGAGTGCTCACAGATGTTGAGTCGCGATACAGCCAAACAGAGCGTGAAGCTGTTGGAGTGGTATGGGCTTGTGAACACTTCGACATATACGTCAACGGCGCTCAACACTTTACAGTCGTGACCGATCACAAACCACTTGAAAGGATCTGGGAGAAGCCAAGACCTCCACTACGTATCGAACGTTGGGGTTTAAGACTACAACCATACAAGATGTCTATCGTCTACCGCCCAGGTAGAGAGAATCCTGCAGACTATATGTCGCGACACCCTCCACCAATTACGAAGACTCCGCGACACGAGAAACTTGCAGAACAGTACGTGAACTTTATTGCTGATACATCTGTTCCCAAAGCCATGAGCTTTGATGAAATCAAGAGCGCTACAGCTCGTGACAAAACGCTACAGAAAGTGATTGAACTTGTGCACACACAACAGTGGCACGAAATCAAAACTCTACAAGACCCAGACGTCAACTTTGATGAATTGCGTAAATTCAGTTCTGTTCGGGATGAACTTACATGCCACTCTGATGGTGTACTTCTTCGCGGTAATCTCATCATCATTCCAAGTGAACTACGCACTCGAGCGGTGGCCCTGGCACATGAAGGTCACCAAGGCGTGAGTCGTACCAAAGCCTTCATTCGCTCCAAAGTTTGGTTTCCAGGAATCAATGACAAAGTTGAGACAGCCGTGAGAAATTGCTTGCCTTGCCAGGCAACAACATATCCAAATACGCGAAACATGGAACCACTCATCATGTCTGAACTG
Source organism: Hanleya hanleyi (assembly GCA_036873755.1). Taxonomy (NCBI): domain Eukaryota; kingdom Metazoa; phylum Mollusca; class Polyplacophora; order Lepidopleurida; family Hanleyidae; genus Hanleya; species Hanleya hanleyi. The sequence goes on from JAVTVY010016669.1 coordinate 39,968, forward strand.
CCTGACAAACCATGGGAATGCCTTAGTATGGATTTCCTAGGACCTCTTCCTACAGGCGAATATCTTTGTCATCACCGATGAATACTCGCGATACCCTGTCGTCGAGGTTATCCGATCAACATCCCACAACACTGTGATACCTGTATTAGACAAAGTGTTGTCACAGTTTGGAATACCGAAAGTGATAAAAACGGACAATGGAAGCCCGTTCAACTCTCAGGCATTCGCACAGTTTGCGAACCACATTGGTTTCAAGCATCGACGAATAACGCCACATTGGCCATGTGCTAATGCGCAGGCTGAAACATTCAACAGACCGATTATGAAATCTGTGAGAGCAGCACACCTGGAACAAAAGAACTGGAAGCAAGAACTTATCCACTTCCAAAGACAACGAAACTCCCAGAACTGGAACGTCAGACATCATCGTGTAAAACTCATCAGAAAGCCAGAGCGAACGACAAACTGGCCAAACAGAAAATGAAGGAGAACGCGGATCGTCGAAACTGTGCGCGTTCATGTGATATCAGTGTTGGAGATCACGTACTTGTGAAACGGGACAAGAAACAAAACAAGCTGTCAACACCTTTCCAGCCAACACCTCATGTCGTGACTGAGAAGAAAGGCAATATGGTCACCGTGACAGCTAACGGTCGAAACGTCACGCGAAATTCATCATTCTTTCACAAAATACCTACAAAGCACCATGTCCCAACTAATAAAGAAGAGGAGGAAGAGGAGTTAGAACCATTCCTTACAACTCCAATTCGAAGCCCAGCAAAAAGCGGTTCTAGTGAAGAACCACCCTGTTCTCTCAATCAGCCGAGAGAAAGGCCCACCCGAACAAGACGTGAACCGAGTTACCTCAAAGACTATAAGAGATACTGACAGGACCTTAGTTAAATGTTAAAAGGCATAACGATGCTACCTCTTGGTATCACTGGACATTAACTCTAATTTGATGTTCCCAGTATTGTTGGACTTGTGCCCAGTGATAAGTTTGGATTTGGACATTATCCAAGAACATTTAATTTTTGTGTCTTATATAACAGATGGAAGTACCATGAGATTCAGTTGGATTTTATATAGGTTGCACTCAAATGCCCAGTTCAGTGTTCCTGACATTCTACAGAGTTAATTGTGACTATGTTCTTTGACATGCAATTATGAGCGAAACATACATGTGCATGCTAGGCTGTTGCACATGTAAGGATGACATTCTGACATGGAAGTGATGTCACTTGTATTGACAGTTGTCCTTGAACTCTTCGTTATTGTTATATTGACGAACACGACACTTCAGTTTAATTTTCACAGTTCTTTAATAACAGGAAGTGTTGGTCCATTTTGATACGATATTTCAAATCTAACATAGAGAGGGATGTAATATCCTACGAAATATTGTACTACAGTTCGGCAATTGGCTTACACGTCCCAATGCATGCTGGGAGTAATTGTAACAAACGGTCGGCCATGCTGGAATAAACCATGCAGCCAGGAGTGTATGCGGCTACATAAACTTTACAACTTTGGTCTGTTATTGCTGCCATATAGACTGTTACAGTCATATAGTAGATATAGTGGACAGAAGTCTTTCGTCTCCACCGGCGTTAGTTTTCATCAAAGACGGTGTGGCGTTTGCAGTGAATTCTCTAATAATTCAATTGTAAGAAGTGAAATATCTCCTCAAAAAATCAGGGCGTGATAAAATTTATTAGAACAGCAAGTTGACAACATAGCCAGAAATCATGCAGATGAATCATTATTTCTTGATTATTTCAATGAGTCTAGAGGATTAACAAATTTATTAGACGACTGATTTGAAGTTTGTGCATGAAATTAAAGGTTATGGTAATTTCCCTAATAATTCACCTTCCAAATTTAATTCGAAAACTGACGATTTTTCCACTGTCGTGATTTTCTCCATCCTAATAAAACGAAAACGGGAGCATTTTTAATATCCCAGTGAAACAATAAATTCGAACACTCCCGTTTTTGTCGCGGAGTTCGTGCCGCTGAAAGTCAAGTGAATATGTTACTAAGAATAATTTGTTACCAAGAATAATTTCTGTATACCCGTTGACACAGAAATAAAATACAAAAGTTCAGTTTTTGTTATTGCGAATTGACTACAATTGTTTTAGAAGCGACACTAAAGTCAAAACGCACATGTCGTGCTTTTAGGCGTACCACCTCTTTGCACTGGAATGGGACAAGCCGTTTCAACTCTTGACCTTGAACTTGCAAATTCCCGCCAAGTTTGTTTCATAAAATTTGTTTACGTTAAGTTTTACTATGATGATTCCATTGGCTGAGAACAGTCAGAGGGTCGCAAATTACCCTTTCTGGGGCGAGCACATGATCTTACTGTGTCACGCAAAATAGACTCGTCCATGCCAGCCTGCACATGATTTCACGTGCCCAGTCAAAATATAATTAGGTGAGGTATCCCAGATATTACATCAGACCATCTGCGGTCTGTAAATAGACTAGGATTTCCCCATGTCTGTTTTTCGTCGGCATTATTCTCTGTCATTTATATTTCCTGTACATTTTCGGCCTGCTCGGATTTCGCTGCCTGATAAACTAAACACAAAATTACTTTGGCGACTAAACACTTTTATGTAACAAAAATTCACTCGCCACTTTGGAGATTTACTCTATTTTTAATCGACACATTGGCAAGTAACTGAACAATTCAGTCGCCAGTTGTCATTTTTTAGTCGTCTTTGGCGAGTTGTCGACTGGGTTTCGTGAGCCCTGGGTCCCAGAGTCTTTTAAATGAACTATGATAGAGATATCAAACATAATACACGGTTATCAAGACAACGACGATCCCGGTGAAGCCGTCCACCATTTTGGATCTTCCGTGAAAATCAGCGTAACATATAATTCGAACATAAGCGTTTTTCTGGAATTAGCGCGACAAATAATTCGAAAGTAACCAATTTTTGGAGTTGCGAATTTCATCACTGCATCGTGAATTATTAGGGAAATTACCGTATTGTATTTGATGATTGAATTATTATAGGATTTTACCCACCCTAGAAAACTCCGTCTGCCGTTACCCTTGTACGTCCATGCATGGATTTTCTATCCGCATTTTTTATAAAAATTAACTTAAACTGCTCTTCATTCATAGATTATATCTGTAACTATTCAATCAGGAGCGTCGACGTAATTGATTGTCCTCTCAAATGACTTTTGGCTGTTTTTGTTTATACACAATTCAATAGGGTTTTTCAATATATGTAAAGGTGCCATAATGATATTATATTAGAAAACTGCTACTAAAATATATAAGAAGGCCAAACCAAATTTCAACATTTTGTCGCCCGACTATTACGGTAGGCCCCCAACGTCATATTGACTGAACTGATATTGCGGTAGGCTTATATTCTTTTTGTTGTCTGTGCTAATGACCCAAACATAAACGTAACAGCAAGGTTTTTATTTTCAGGTAAAAGCCATGCTACCTAAACCAGAATTTTAAAAAATGAACTTTCAGTTTTTGTTTATGTTTGACTTTTGCCAAAGTGAAAAATCAAACACCAAATAAGCAGAACTTAACACTTCTATATTTCAATTTCTGAACTTATTGGAAACGAAAATCAAAAGTAAAAATATCTTTATTTCTTCAAAATAAATTAGACAGCATGATTATATGCCTTATCTGGAATCGTTCTATCTTCCTCTTACCTATAGTAAAATATCATTGGATTAAACTTGTTGACTGCATCATGGGAGCATAGAATTTATTAGGATAAACTTCATGATGGGAGTGCAAGAACTGCCTAAAGAAATTTCCCCTATAACATTGATACATGTAGATGGTTCACATATTAGTGCCTGTTTACAACACAGCGGGACTCTGTGGAAAGACTGTTCAGTGTTCGCCCACCAACCCTTGACATGTGCCAGCGCAGTAAAGATAACACTTGGAGAGCTTCGGGTGACATCAGCAGTTTTGCGGTAATACGTATTGCAGCTCATAAGCATGTTTCACTAGGATATATATATCCACAACTTTCTCAGTTCAGGATTTATATATCAGAAATTTGGCGATGACAGAATACATGTATATGTATCCCCAACAACACAATTTGAAATATTTATATATCAGCAAGATATGTTACGTCAGATATATAAATAAGAGATCGCTGATCGAGGATATAAAAATATATATATTGAAGAAATTTATATCCAAAATATAACGTAACTAGAGAAATATATATCTAGCAATCTAAAATAGGTATTTATAAATCTTTCACGCATTATTTTCGCTGATATAGGATTTAAATTTGACTAGAATTAGTGTTTATTTCACCTTCATGTGTAACAGATTTATATATCTGGCTGATAAATACCAGATATTTATAAATAGATTAAATCAGAAAGTGACAAACGGCGCCTCATAGGCAGGAGCTCAGTATTGGTTCTTAATCTAGGACTGTCTACTGTTTTGAAAAGTGCTGGACTTCTGGTGGACAAGTAAATACTGTTACGGTTTCTTCATCAGGACTATCTGGTAGATATTTTGGCAGTAAACTCTATTTGTGTGGACATCTTTCTACAATTTGTTGTGGTTCAATTTTCCAGGTAGCTGTTACAGGGGTGGACAGTGGTGCTAGTGGGATAGAGAGTACACACCTGTAGATGAGAGTAGAAGAGACAATAGGTGTGGAATGTGGTACTGGTACCCAGAAAATTTGGAATTCTTTCATCTTTATAATTACTTCAGAACAGTTTATATCATCGACTGGTTTGCCACCTTGATATTCATACTGATCATATATAGATGGATCATTCAGCTGTAACCAGTGCTGTCATCAGTTATTCGGGACTGTAATAGTTGCATAAGTTTGCATATATGGTATGAAGATATTTGGCACTGCTTGGTGCATTGAGAGGACCCTTAAAGGGCTCAGTTTGCTATGTACAACCAGGATCGAGCTGCAACAAGATGCAACAAGATGGGTCTTCTGGCATTGAGCTACAGAAGTATCTGGTACCAAATGCAGCATTGATTTATGATAGTCCACGAATAATCATATGAACGGACATGTTTTTTGTTCAAATTGTGATATATGGCAATATTATGTTGGCATGGATTAGCATATAGATGGTGAGGCTGGTTGCTAAATGATCTGACTAGTTTCTTACAACTGACAAAGAATCATCAACTATATCATATTGTCCTGATATGCTGTGAATTCACCCTATGATTTTGTGATCAAATAATTTGTAGCTGTTTGCCTGCTCTGTGATAGTTGTCAGACGAACCACTAATATGCAAATTTGTAGATAAAAAGAAACATTTTAATGTGGGGAGATCATTCAAGTCCTGAAACCAGAAGAGTCGGAGATAGGACCAGAATTCTAGTCCACATGCCCAAGCATATCGTGGTGTGTTCTGAGCTGAAAAGCTTTCTCAGAAAGTGGCCATCATCTGCCGCTTCATGATTGCTTCCTGTATCACCACTTTAGTCCTACCATGGATCACACGTTGCAGCTGTTCATGTTCCAGATGAGGACTTTCATAATCTTCATAAAACTTGTTACAGTTGAAGATGCATATATGATATTGATACATGTATATAATGGAGTGACAGTTACTGTGGTGCAGGTCTATGGATGGTGCTTATACAAAATACTACTAACCAGATGGTTCCTTCCAGTGAGGATGCTATATAGCGACTCTCTGAGTGAGTGAGTGAATAGGATTTAATGTTGCTTTAAACATTATTTCAGTCATATCGTGACGAACCAACCAAGCACCACCCAGCCAAGTTGCATTCCTGCTGCTTCAAAGAAAAGATCGTTGAAGCAACATACTCTCTTATCTGAGAATAGATGATACCACCCCAGAAAGATTTTCATGTACTTTGAGGTGTATATCTGTATTGGGACATTGGGAACAATATATATATAGTTTCCTTTTGCAAGCGACTGAAAAAGATTGTGAGAATATTTGTAATACTGTTTGTACTGTCCATTTGTATTACTAATCATTCTGTCAATTTGTATTACTAATCGTTCTGTCCATTTGTATTACTAATCGTTCTGTCCATTTGTATTACTAATCGTTCTGTCCATTTGTATTACTAATCGTTCTCTCCATTTGTATTACTGATTGTACTGTCCATTTGTGTTACTATTGGTACTGTCCATTTGTATTACTGCTTGTACTGTTCATTTATATTACTGCTTGTACTGTTCATTTGTATTACTGATCATTCTGTCCATTTGTATTACTGCTTGTACTGTCCATTTGTATTACTAATCATACTGTCCATTTGTATTACTGCTTGTACTATCCATTTGTATTACTGATGATACTGTCCATTTGTATTACTGATTGTACTATCCATTTGTATTACTTATCGTACTGTCCATTTGTATTACTGCTTGTACTGTTCATTTGTATTATTGATCGTACTGTCCATTTGTATTACTGATCATGCTGTCCATTTGTATTACTGATTGTACTATCCATTTGTATTACTGATCGTACTGTCCATTTGTATTACTGCTTGTACTGTTCATTTGTATTATTGATTGTCTGTCCATTTCAAATGTTAGCCTCCAGGCTGCTGATGTGATATCTATGTACATATATATCATTTGATTGAGTATAACACTGTTATTTATAATATTTTGTGGAAATAGGAGTGTAACAACCAGTATACCAGTAATGTATGTTATAAACCAACCTGCAATATATTATGTAAATAAGAAATAAGCTACCATCATATGGAAGTGTATGACCTAGCTTCACCTTGGGTTTACAATCACAATTTTTGAACGATGTGTAAAGCTGAACTCGGCTTGCTATTATGTAAATATGAACCCAGCTACAAGTATATTTTACACAAATATGATCTCAAATACCAGCATATGGAAAGAAATATGACCTATCTGTATTTTGTATTTAAAGGTTAAATCTTATATGGTGAAACAATCCTTGGAAGTTGATTTTGACATGGCATGTTTAACCTTTGATGAACTGTACCTGTCTCGCAACAACACCCCAAAATACTCATATTTGATAGGCAGTTGAATGGTTTAAACCTAGCAACCAGTACTGGTATACAAGGTGCTGTTTAATCTATTTATGTTAATATTTGGTATTCAGCAGCCTAATATATTAATCCAAAAATATGCATGTGAAATAAGCATTGAGTTTAGTAAAATTTAAATCCTATATCTGCAAAACAAATCAGTGAAAGATTTATTGATGCTTATTTTAGATTTATGTATCATGTTATTTCTGGGAAATATAATTTCTTCACAATATATGTATATATTCTCGACAATCGATCTCCTATTTACATATCTGACATGACGTACTTTGCTGATATATAAATATATCAAAATGTGTTAATGGGAATATACAGGGTTCGTACGGTCATGGAAAATCCTGGAAAAGTCATGGAATTGACGATTGTTTTCCAGGCCTGGAAAAGTCATGGAATTTTGTATCAAGTCATTGAATTTTGTTAGAGGTCATGGAAAAATCAAATGAAACTTGAAAATGTCCGCCAGGTCAATGTCAATATTTCTCTGTATTTTTTTTTCCCGAAAACGTGATTTTCCCGGACCCGCGAACTTCATTTCGTCGAATGTCGTGTGTTGTCTGTGAAATTGCCAGAATCTTCCATCAGGGGAGATAACTGGGCTTGGAATTCCCCTGAACTCCCAGGATGCATTTGTGAGGAAAATGGCGCGCAGATCCTGAAGCGGGAAGGACGGAAAACGGAAAACGCGACCGTGTGAAACAATGCCAGGAAAGTGCTCCTTTCGACCATCGTGGCTGCGTAACGAGAATTATCGGCAGTGGCTCGAACGTGGGAGGCCGGCTGCAAGGTTTGCCGGAAAAGCTTTGATATTTCTAACATGGGTGAGGCAGCTGTCAAAAGCCACATGGGCAGCAAGAAGCATGCGGTTGCAATGAAGAACGTATCGATGACGTTGTCAGTATTCAAGAGAACCACTACAACCAGTGATAAAGATGACAGTGTAGTAACGCCTACCTCTTCCTCTAGTGCAAGTGGCACTTCGACAGGTGAAGTGAAATTTCTTTTAATAATAATATATGCACGATGTCAACGAAGCCTTGTCAACAGCCAGGGGAGGTAATTCGTGTTAGTAAAATTTGTAAAACTTTAACGGGAAGCTACTCTTAAGTGGAATTACTCAGAAAAAGTAGAAATTCACATGGAATAATATAATAAAGAGAATCAAGAAAGCAATAAATCCGTTTTATCAATATTGTTAATGGGGTCTGATTAAATAAAAATAATTTCTAAATAGTAAAATGAAAACTGATTCTGGCAATTTCACAGACAACATGCGACATTCGACGAAATGAAGTTCGCGGGTCCGGGAAAATCAAGTTTTCGGTAAAAAAAATACAGTAAAAGGTCATGGAAAAGTCATGGAATTTGTCCAAAAAAGTCCTGGAATTTCATAACTGTGAAAGAGTAAGAACCCTGATATATATATATCCTGTCCTCATCTAACTGCAGATATATAAATCCTGAACTGAGAAAGTTTCAGATTTATATATCCGAAGTAAAAATGCTTTTCAATCAAACTCAAAAACCGGTGACGTGATCGTTTTTACTGTGGTTTTAGAAATGATCAGGGCTCATAAACTCTGGGGATGGGGAGGTGTGGAGGAATACATGTGATACATGAAGGGAATGATGACTAAAGATATACAGGGAAACAAGTGTATGGTAAACTTGGTTTATCAAGGTTTAAATACCTTAAATTTTAAGTATTCACCCAGGTGTCGATATTCACAGATTTCACTGCATGTGTGTTTAATTCAGATTTAATGCAAGTTTTCTGTGCTGGTGTATGCTACATGTATATTGGCTGTTTTTACAGGTTATTCTCATGCAATTGCCAATATAATGAACATTTTGTGAAGAAACTTATCATTAGAAATCTGCTAGTGAGAACGGATCTTTGACATATTTTTACCACTTGGCCTAATTTGGCCTTGGGATATTGTCATCATGTATGTACATCTCTCCGTACATCCGTTCATCTGTCTGTTTTTCTCATCACCTTCATATCTCAAGAATGAATATGCGTAGGTACACCAACTTGATCACGAAACAGAAGTCTATCGAAAATCAGTCAGATTGACCCTTTTTTTTCAGGTCACTTGGCTGTCAATTTATCACCATTTAATTACCTGAAGAATGACTTTGTCTCATCTTCATTTGACCAAGCCAATTTCTATGTTCTCACTTTGAACCTGCCTTCATATATCTGACCACCTTCAGTGTTATAAATCCGAGATGTAAATTTAACCTATGAACTAGAGATGAACCAATCAGAATGTACCCGCCAATTGTGTGTAGGATGATATCATTCCTCTTATGGCGGTTGTGTTGACCCAATATATAGGTCAGCCAATCAATTATGCCCTTCTATCATGTCTATGACACATTTCAAATTTGAGTGGTTTCGAAGTCAATGACGTCTTAAGGGAAGTTCGAAGTGGGAACTGAAGATGCTTTCCCTGGGAGTACCAATCTTGCATAAGATGTGCATGTGGTCTGAGAGCAGAAGTCTATCCCAAAGTGAGATTGACCAATTGCTTGTTGCCATCAACTGCTTGTTCATCAACCAGAACTCTTTATGAAGGCGGAGTGGTTCTCAGTGCTTTCAGTTGCATATTCAGATCACCAGAATTAACGTGTACCAGTACAACTGTTTCAGAATTTAATGCCAATTTTTCAGTGGCAACTATAATTGGTTAGATCAGTCACCTAGTAATGATTCATGTGCTGTTTATTTTACTGCCTTATGTTTATGTAGTTGAAAAATTTTTTATCATGACCTTCACATATCAGTAGATATTGTAGTGCCAAACAAACCAGGAATTGACAATTAATGCATGCAAGGGGGCGCTCCTGTTGCAAATTCCTCATGCATTCAAGTCGTGTATAGTGCTAATTGCCAAAATGGATACATAAAATTGAAGAGTGTCTCGTTCATAAATGCAAATTATTTTATACATATTTGATGTCCTTGTGCTCTTAGAAAATTAAATTCCATGCCAAAATTTTCATGTGACAAACAGGCGATTTTTTCAGATTTGATTATTTGGCAGAAAAAAATGACAGACGCTATTCCTTTTCAAACGTGTGTAAAATTGACCATATTCATGAACAGTGCATCTGTAAAAACATCCAGAATGGCTCCCATCCAAGAAAATCACTGCATGTGACCCGTAATATGTTTTGTTACATCTTTACTGTTGATATATTAATAGTTCTGTACATGGAATAACACTACCATAGTTGTCAACTTGCCTTGCCAAATTCGAAGGAATTGAAGCTTTTTAGAGAATTTTCCAATCTGCTAATAAACATGCCTTAAATCAACTGTATTTCCTTATCCAATTTTTATCTCGCCTTCGTAAGGGGAATGTGTGAGGGAGGAGAATGTCGTCATCGGTGTTGGCTTCTGCATCCGCTCCCTGGAAATGATAAGTTTTTTTATTTAACAAATTTAAAAAAAATCAAGATCAATTGCCGGTTTTTTAAATAACAAAAATATGGGAGGGGGGTATTCCATTAGGGAGGTCAATTATGGCACTACCCCAGGTGATTCTACAGATGCTCCAATGTTAAAATCTTATAATTTTTTTTTGTTTAGCAAAATTGCACATGTACACCTGGACTGTAAATAGAAAGTTTGCTGCAGTTGTCACCTGTCACTGGATGATTATGGCACAAAGTTTATTATGATTAGGAGGTACCTGTGCTATTTATGAGATGAAATATTAATTTTTGTTCATATTATGGCAGATATGGTAAGTTTTTTTTTGTTTAGCCAAAGTGTTCATCTGTACATAGAAAGTTTGCTGCAATTGTCAATGGATGATTACGTATGAAGCTTGTTACGCATATTTCTTATGATTAGAGGATGTACCTCTGCTATTTATGAGAAGAAATGTTATTTTTTGCCAAAATTATGGAAAAGTATGCAACTGTGTGTTCCTATTAAAGTATTTATGCTCCACAATAGTGCGGTACCTTCTGATCCCCCTACAAGGTGAGATGTTGGGGTTCTCGGAACTTTCTGGCATGCAGCTAGTGAAGTTAGTCGTATTAAATCAGTTTTCTACACACTGATCATCAATAACAATCTACAGCTACTTTTTTTCTCACTATGAAGTTATAGCATTATACAAAATATTTCCAAACAATTTTTGGTTCGATCAAGACTGCTAATGCCATCTTGTATGCTTTCAACATGTTCAATACTACTGCAGCTTCAGTGAATCACCTCACAAGGGGTTCTCCGAATGCTTGTTTGGTCTGATCATAAACCCTGAAACGTTTCAGCTGTATACCTATCTGCTGCCTTTCGACGAAAATGAAAATATTCTGGGGGAGAAGATTGTACATTTCTACAGTAACTGCAGCTATCAGTCATTTGAATGAAGAAAAATGTGAACAATTTATTTGGTTATAGGTTATCTACATCTGGAAAATTCAGATTGTCCGATATTGCTCCACGCATTTGGGCCTTATCCTACCCTAGGATGTTCTGGGAAGTCGCTATGTAATGCTGAGTTTATGTAATGTCCTCAGTTTTGGTCTCTCTTGGTTATCTCCTATTCCTTTGGAGTATATCGGAGCTGTTTCACCATGGTAAACAATTATCATCTATTTTTAATTCAGCTGTCGGAATATTGAAAGTATTGTCACCAGCACAACACAAATGCTGGTCACAATCAATGGGGGCATAACTCTTGATCACAATCAGAAGATAACCCTGGGAACAAAAATTGCAAAGTTGTCTACCCTCCGGGAGAGAGAATTAAGGTTTAATGTCGCATTCAGTATCTACCCTCCGTGTCCGGACCATCATTGTGAGCAAGACGACGGACCTGGGTCCCTGGCCACCTGGTGAGAGTGGAATCTATCCAGTTGCTGTCCATGCCAGTGGCTAAAAGTTCTTAATAAATGGCTTATAGAAATTAGAATGTTCATTCGGTTTCTGGAAAATGTTTTGACTTGAAATCTTGGGACCGTGGTCCTTCATGCTCACAGTTTCCATTATTCTGAACACTGATCAGCCCAGCTAGTACAGCACTCATCCAAGTATCGACCGGGCTCAACGTTGCTTAACTAATCGGTGATCTGATGAGAACCGGTGTGCTCATTGTGACCATCATTGCAAGATTTGGGGCAAGTAGGTGTTGGTAGGAAGTATGGTACTGCATCACAATGGTGGTGGCTATCTCCCCATGTACGGGTTGAGACAGGCACTAAGGGTAGTCAATACATGATGGTACCCCACCCGGGGGATGTAAATCTGCACTAAAGTGTGGGTGTAAATTCCAGATTTTTGCCGACCTATCCTGTGAATCCTGTATGTACAGCGACCCGTCAGTGCGCACCCTTGATGAGCGCTTCAAAACGAGACTCTGCACGACCCATGTTGACCCCATATACACTTGACCAATCTTAGTTTGTATTCATCCGCCAGTCCTGTTATCAGATGAGTGTTCCCCACCCTGTGAAGCAGGGTTGGACTAAGTATGATCCATATGCGCTCGAAGGGATCATGGATGTCCACCTGCCAGTTATGTGCTTGAATGCAAATGCAATCTCCCAGCAGGATAATCTGGCATATCATATTTCTTGTCTATTAAGTCACTGCTGGATGTCACTTATGTAGACCACAACCAGAATGTACAACAATTATACCCAATCTTCTTTTTCAAGCATAATCAATATAAAGATATTTTAGATCACCCTGCTAATATGTGGGTGACCTATTTATTCTGATTTAAAAACGCTATTATGTATTTTTTTTTTTAAATTTGGTTGACTGTTTACGTCATGATGATTTTTTTTATAAGTAACTCTGGGTTCATTTAGACCTACTGCTGTTTTCAAAACATGCTTAGACGAGGCTGCAGTGATACATGGAAATGGATGAAGGAATCGAGGTCTGTGCATGGAGAAGTTCGCTAGACCTGTTATAGTGTTTACGCATATTGTGATGTTTCACCTACAACAAGGCAATTCTATGAATGGCTAGGAAAACATCTTCATTAAGAACTGTCAATATTTTCCCCCAGTCATGAAACACTGAGCCAGAGTACCTGGATGTTTCGGATGTATATGTTCACTTATGCTGTGTAAGAAACTGGAGAATCCTGGAATGATGCATGGCCGGTGTTTGATACTAAAGTCTGTTCATTTTAATTAGTCGTCTATTTTGGAGCTTATCAAAAATCAATAGTTACATGTAACTCTGCATAAATTTTCTTTTCTCAGCGTAAAGAACAAACTGAACTCGACAAAATGCCTACCATTTCTTTGTGATATCGACAATATAGCATGCTTAAAATAACTTTGTAATTCTCTCCATATAAAACTTCATTACGGCTGTTTCATGTACCCGGTCTCAGTAACATAGGGAGACGTCATAATGTATTCATGATCACTGGCACAAAGATCATTGATGACATATAAGGTAATAACCGGCGGTCCGTTGGAGTGTCGCTTATATCCCATCCTCAGTGAAATCGCCAAATGATAAACCGCACTCATAAACCACATTGTTGACCTTTGAGCTAGTAAACACGAATATATTATGACGTCTCCCTTTGTAATTGAGACCCGGTGTATGAAACAACCGTACTAGAGTTTTATATGGAGAGAATTACAGGATATATTATCGATATCAAGGAGTATTGGTGGTCATTTTGTAGAGTTCAGTTTGTTCTACACGACGCAGTTAACTACTGATTTTTGACAAGCTCCAAAGTAGACTAATTAAAATGGACAGACTATAGTATAGCATTGTTTCTGCAATATCTGTCGTGTTTTACACTGTTGATTGAAATTCGTCACATCTTAATTTTAACATCAGTTTGCAGTAATACTGTAGTTCACCCACTGCTCTCCTCGATTACGTTTGGGCTGCCCAAGCATGGGGAAACAAAGTGACGAAAAGCAGAACTCCGTTTTCACATACAAATATGGCAAGCACATTTGTCATCCATGTTGGCAGCGGTGGACGAAAGAATCTGTGGTAACCCTAGTACCTAATAGCATGGTCGTGATGGTTTTTTTTTTTCAAGTTTCAATTATAATCCCTGTGATTTATGGCCCATTGTCCCATCCATCAGAAATTTCTTATTCAGTTGTATCTGCATTAGAATTTGATGGACAACTTCAGAACGTGCAAGGAAGTCCTGTATATTTTTTTACCAGTTTAAATAATTTACCCCATAGTTAGGCCATGTCACCTACTTCTTGTCCAGACCAAATGGTTAGTATTTCAAGAACAATCGAGATTTAGGACAAGCTTAAGCATTACGAAAGGAAAGAAGAGGTAAGAGGAGACACCAGAGGTGTTCCAACCCCTCGGCCCAGGCCAAGATGTTGTGTGTAGGAGGTTGGATGCATAGCATAGAGTTATCGCATGCAAACCCAAGCCACATCTCATAGCATGGTATCAGCACACCAAATTGGACAAGAATATGACAAGGAATCCTCCAGTCATTGTCCGGAAACCAAATTCAGATTTTGCGATCAGGTAGCACGACATGTAGGTGCAAATGGACGAAACGTGATCCCAAACAACATCTCATGGCATGGTATGCGCATACCATTAGATTATGCCATAAGGTGGTGCGACAAATCAAAACACAATCGAAAGGGACATCTCGTGACATGTTATAAAATAGCCCATTGGGCTTCAATACACCCATATGATGACAATAATAGTTATGGTTTACACCCAGCAGTCATGCATTGTATGACATCATCAGTGCATTTTTAGAACTAGATTATCAAAATGTGATTTGGTAGTGTTGGCTGTAGTTCAGTTTTTGCCAAGGCCGGAGGTTCTGGTAGAGCATGACCGAATTCTTAGCTCTAAATATACTCTTCTACAAAGCTTAAAATCAAATCAAGTAATTTTATCTTCGAAATATAGATGAAGGTCAGTCATCTTCAACAATTTTCAAGTCAATTCTAACTTAATTGCATAGGGAACATGAATTATTATGTAAATGATTGACTATCACTGGATTTTAGAAACTTACCACAAGTAGGCCTATATTAGATAATATTAGTTGGATAATACCATGAAATACTAAAGATGGACAGAACAGTGGACAGACGGACAGATAGAGGAGGACCTGGCCAATGAAACATACAACATATTACATTCTATACTGGGCATAAGTTTTGTCGGTCTGCCTTCTGTAGTTTTCAAGATATGGAGTGCGAAGGAAGAGTGGGCAGACCGATGGACAGGCTGAGGAGTAACATGAGGCTGCACCTAAAAGGTGCTTTGACCCCTCAGCACAATATGTCCAGCGAATAACCGGTTGACATAAAAATCTGCTGAATTCTGTCAAATTTATTTACCCACATATGTATTAATGTTGATTCAAGAGAATACTCAACGATTAGTATTTGCTAGTACCGGCTTCAGTCATCAATCCTGTGAAGGGATATCGATCCAAGACTGTGTGGATCGATACCTCAAGAAAAGTTAGTAAAGATCTGGTGAATAGTTCTTCATAGATGAAGATCTATTCCAGGGAAGAGTCGAGTGTGTGTGTGTAGTACTCAACATTATTTCAGTCATATGCCGGAGGGGCTAGAATTTGTTAGGCGACGAAACCAGGCAAAGCCCAGAGGAAACCCTCGACCATCTATTGGTTCCTGGCGGACAATCACACTTATGGCTTGAGAAAAAGTTGGAGCAGAGCTAGGAATGAAACCGACGACCAGAGAGGTGAGCAAAGCTCGCGAACCACGTGGTAACGGAGGCCCCAAGAAAGAATCTGAGCTATATGTCAATGGTAAGTAAGGTTAATTCCGAACAAGAATAGAGGATGACATCTTACTGTATTATTGTTTTGGGTGAACAGCCATCCACACAGCTTTATGGTATGAGTAGCACGTCTCATGAACACCAGCTTTTATTTCTGAAGGCTGAAAGTTGGTGAAAATCTGATCTACAGTTGTCCGTAGGTCTGTTGTTGGAGAATTAATGACTGAATGAAGGCCATGTTGTTGGAAGAAAAGATTAACCATGGCGATTTGGGTGGAGTTGGAGAAGTCAATGTTAAAATCACCCAGTACAACAATGTTATCACCAGCAGCACTGTTTAATGGTCCAGAAATGGCTTCTAGGAGACGGGCATTAGGTAGTGTTGGGGGTTTGTAAACAGCTATCATTTTAACTGGAGTACTTCTGTGCCTCCACTGTTGTTAATGATTGGGGTCTCAGAAAGTCTGGATGGTTTATAATAGACAGCTAATCCATAGAATGGGCGATATGACGATGGCTGTGCACTGTCAGAGCGGAACTGCTGGAACGAAGAGATGTTTGTATCTGTTACAAACATCTGTTTACTAAGGCTGTATCAGTTAAGTAGTAAATAGTAATCCAGGGTCGTAATAAACTGGAATAACACGAAATAAACATAATAGTGCACATCTGTCCATAACTCTGTAAAGAAATGACGCAACACGAAATAAACATGACGGTGCACATCTCTGGGTTACTAGGGATATTCACTGTGAGTATCAGAGCTGTCAGTCAAATTGTAACCGAGATCTAGCCCGGACAAAAGTTAGTGACGGAAAATTTCAAAGGGCCATAACTCTGTACAGAAATGACGTAACACGAAATAAACATGACAGTGCACATCTCCGGGATACTAGGGATATTCACTGCGAGTATCAGAGCTGTCAGTCAAATAGTAACTGAGATCTGGCCCGGACAAAAGTTAGTGACGGAAAATTTCAAAGGGCCATAACTCTGTAAAGAAATGACGTAACACGAAATAAACATGACAGTGCACATGTCTGGGATACTAGGGATATTCACTGTGAGTATCAGAGCTGTCGGTCAAATAGTAACCGAGATCTAGCCCGGACAAAAGTTAGTGACGCAAAATTTCAAAGGGCCATAACTCTGTAAAGAAATGACGTAACGCGAAATAAACATGACAGTGCATATGTCTGGGATACTAGGGATATTCACTGTGAGTATCAGAGCTGTCGGTCGAATAGTAACTGAGATCTAGCCCCGAAAAAAAGTTAGTGACGCGAAATTTCAAAGGGCCATAACTCTGTAAAGAAATGACGTAACACAGAATAAACATGACAGTGCACATCTCTGGGATACTAGGGATATTCACTGTGAGTATCAGAACTGTCAGTCAAATAGTAACTGAGATCTAGCCCGGACAAAAAATTGTTGACAGACGGCCGGCCGACCAGACGTACATGCCGATTGCAAGACCCCGCAGCCCGATGGGCTGAGGGGTAAAAACACATTGCCATTTCGACTAAAGCTTGTGTGGCATAACAATTAACAAGCGGAGTAGCTAGCAGGTCCCCCGCCAAAAAGCTGGTCTGGAAATGGGCTTCTCACACACACGGGATATAATCACCATATATATTTTGCGTGATGGTAAATTGTTGCTAGGAGTGTGGTGGTGTTGATGTGAAGGAGATATAATTGTGAAGGACAATGTTGCAAATGGTCTATGGAAGAAAGGGGACAGGGTGATCGAAAAAGATCATCAGGTGGCATAGTTGTGCTGAGATCCCAGCCATCCGCTAAGATTGAAGTTAATTGGTTGAATTGTTCTTGAGATATCGCGTTCACAACATCGTTGGGATGGATGGAATCTAAGATGGCTGATAGTGGCCATCTTGGATAACGCAGTTTGGTGAAAAACAATTCCAGCCATCTTCTTATTGATGTGAAGTCACTCACCAGATTTGAAGTCGATCGGTTGAATTGTTCTCGAGATATTTCGTTAACAAGATGGTTGGGATGGAAGGACGGTATGAGGGACGGAAGGACGTTATGAGGGATGGAAGGACGGATGGGTAGCTAGTGATGTGAAGTCACCCTCCATATTTGAAGTTGATCGGCTGAATTGTTCGAGATATCGCTTTCACAACATTTTTGGGATGGTTGGAATCTAAGATGGCCGACGGTGGCCATCTTGGATAACACAGTTTGGTGAAAAACAATCCCAGCCATCTTCGCACTGATGTCAAGTCATCCCCCAAGTTTGAAGTCAATCGGTTGAACTGTTCGAGACATCGCGTTCACAACATTTTTGGGATGGTTGAAATCTAAGATGGCCGACGGCAGCCATCTTGGATAACGCAGTTTGGTGAAAAACAATCCCAGCTATCTTCTCACTGATGTCCAGTCACCCCACAAGTTTGAAGTCAATCGGTTGAACTTTTCGAGATATCGTGTCCACAACATTTTTGGGATGGTTGGAATCTAAGATGGCCATCTTGGATAACGCAGTTTGGTGAAAAACAATCCCAGCCATCGTCTCACTGATGTCAAGTCACCCCCCAAGTTTGAAGTTGATGAGTTGAATTGTTCTGGAGATATCGCGTTCACAACATGGTTGGGACGGACAGGTAGCATTTCCAAGCGGGGGACAAAAACAGAAGATCAGAGACTCTCGTTCAAAAATTTAATGACATGAAAGTTGATGCTATAACTATGATAATGAATTATATTACAGGGAAACCTCTCTATACACAGGCAACTGACTCAACTCACCATCCTGATGATACAGAAAATGTCCTGGCATTTATACATTGTTTATACATTGTTCGTAATTCTGGACCACCAAGGTACAGCCAAACTGGCCTGATGTTCTGGTCAGATGGCCGGCCAGTCAGTCATGCAAGTGTCTGAATCAAATATACTGGACATGCAATAGAGTAAGCCTTTTCACTTCCAGGTTAAACGGTGATTATCTATTGTATTGTGTCTTACATGACGGAAAAGCCAGATGGCCGGTGAAGAGGTTGGATGTGAGTAGTCAGATCACCGGTATACCGGTTTTACTGTGTACAAAAGTCACATTGATGATGATGATGCTTCTACAATCTTAATATCTTATCAATGCTCCCCAATCGTACATGTTGCTATATAGGATCTTATGTAAGCTTATTTCAATTGAATTTGGTGTTTCGAGCACCCAAGCTATGAATATTTAATAGCACTATGACATCACGGTTGCATCTGGACTAATCCACTTGTAGTCAATGAGGGGAGATAGGGTCTCCGTTTACCCCAATGTGTTAATTATGGTGCCACAATGTCAGGATCGCAGCAACATAAAGCACAATGAAGCGTTGACACTCGAGTTACTGCAAGCCGCCCTGTTCAAGCAACATATCAAAATGGAGGAGCAGATAGGATTTAATTTTAATAAGATAAATGCTTCTAAAAATGAATTTTTATGACAATTGGAGGTTCCAAAATAATAAATACTGACAGGATGGGACTTTCCCACTGATATCTTTGGTCCTATATATATATAAATATATATAACACATTCTTTGTATTACATGTACATATATATCTTGGTATACAAACACAGTTCACCTCTTGGAAAGAAAACAATAGTGTTTAGAGAAAAGAATATTCTTTTGAACGATGATGTATGTACAGGTATAGACGGCATTTATTAACCGTGTTCATTCGCCAATAGGAGGGAATTGGTTCGAATTCTAATAAATTTCAACTTTAGTTAAAAATCTTGGCACAGTAAGCTTATTGATGGCACCACTTGTCAATGCAGAATCCAATTGTACACACATAATCCAATACAGAATTTAGATGTGTCTACTTAAATACGACTCCTACTTAAGTATTCACGTTGATTCGAAGACACACGAGTATGCTTGCAAAGGACCTTCTCAAAGAAGACCATCTTCAGATTTGTTTTATCATTGACACTAAGAACAGAAATCAAAATGCAGGTAATACAAACTTAAATTTCTTGAAAAGTTGCATGATTTATCAGTTTGGCTTCAAACCTATGCATTGACGATACAAATAAAACCGCAACAAACAGTTGATAAACAAGTTGGGAATATGATAATTACACCGCTATTATTAACAATATCATGTTCTGAGTGACAGAAGTTGCACCATCTAAATGCTACATTAACCTAACATACCATTACATAAGGCAAAGTTACAACAAGTTCAACCGCAAAGCATACAGATTCTATGGTCCTCAAAATCAGGAAAAGCAAACACTGAGAGTGACACTTGTCGCTCTTTTTTTTTTTAAATCATATCCTTATACATAATATATTCTATTTATTTTAACTGATAGATGCATTGCCACATATATTTTTATTCATCAGAATGGAGTAACAGAATATCCTAGTAGGAACCTACATCCGGGAATTCTGTTCCGACTCGGGTTGAGATTATCATTTATGAGTAAAAATAGTGTACATTTTAGCACCATACGGTCTATTAGATCTCCAATGGATGGTGAAAGGTATACTAGCTGATTGTCATGAGCACTCTTCAAGTTTGAAATCTGCAACTGTTTTAGCAACAAAAGTTTTGAGACTGCTACCACATGGAGTGGCAATGCGTCCGCCATAAGTATACATCTACCATGTGCTGGTATGGCATATGATGGGCCAGTGCAGTTCAATAACTAAACTGCTATCAAAACAGTGGAAGTATACATGTATATATATCACTTCATATATCTGTGTTTTGCAATTCCTTAAAATTCACAGCTAAAATAAATAATTAAAAAATATACTTTTAAATATTGTTTGGCCATGGATTGAGACGATTCACACACTGATAATCTACAGCTTATCACTGCATACATCACACAAACTGGAAAAGCAATTTCCATGGCACCACTGCAGTGCAAATATGATCAAGTTCTTACAACCATGTACAGACACTGGAGTTGATATTGAAATTAAAATACATGTAACACTTGGTCATAAATCGCATGATGTTGAGATGGTGTGACTCACTAACCTTGTTAGCATACATGCAACAGAGCATTTTTACATAATTTTTAGATATTAAGCTCAAGTATAGTTTGGCAAGTATATCACTGACTACCCAAATTACTGGGTATATTTAAAGTTTTCATCGACCACCCAGTCATTAACCAATGGGGGCCTTGCACAATGTCTATCCGATTCCTTGATTGCCACTTCCTGTTTGTTCATTTTGACCCATTAGCCAATCAAATGACAGAATTACCACTCCTGGCTCTATTGTGCAAGTCCCCAACTTCCTCAGTTTTATGTATCATTTAACAAATCTAATAGATAAGTAATGCATATTTTGGAAACAAAATTATACATAAAATAAGAAGTAAAATCTACTTCAAAATGGAAGAACAAATTTTAAATACAGCTTTCTTTCTAAATTTTTGTTTGGCAGGTCATCAATTGTATAATAAATTGATTTGGCTTAGAACTGTCATGTTTAGAACCTGGCATGGAGAACAATCCCAAGTGAGATCCAGTGGCAAGGTACCCACAATTACCAAATTTTTCAAAATCAGAAGTTATTGTCCAGAAACGAAATTTTAACTTTGCTCCCAGGTGGCGCCACCTATAAGCGGATCAGTGTGAAAAACAATCCCAAGCAATATCTTGAGGCGAGGTACCCACATAACAAATTTGAAAAGAATCGGTGCAGTTTTCCAGAAGTTATTGTCCAGAAACAAAGTCGCACGGACTGATGGACCCCAATACTACAGTCCCCCTTCAGCCCTTCGAGCATCGGAGGGACAAATACTACAAACTTCATAGCTGGGTACCGTCATTACATCTGGCAAAGCAAATTGGGTATTTCAGACAAATAACTAGACCAGAAAAGCTTAGTTTAGGAAACCTAACAGTACATCTGGTAGAGTACGGTACTGTACCCTCGTTGCAAGGTACCCTCATTGTTTGTGGTAGGCGGACTCTGAATATGGTCTTGTCCAACTGGGCCAGCGCAGCACAGGTCCCACGTTCCATGTACCCAATCCTGGGGCAGATATGTGAGGGACCTGGGTCAGCGGGGATGCAAGGGCTTAAGTATGAGCCCTCCCCATTAGAGTGACCAGCCCCTGTACCTTCTCTCATCTTCTCTCCACATTATTAACTCGCTATCGTAAAGTCCATTCATTACCATGGAAACTACACATAGTTCACCCATCAATCAACACACACCGTTTGAATATTTGAGTGGCAATGCATCATCCGATGTGACGACAACAGTGTAATCATCAGGACATTGTGCTTCTAAAGCTTTCGGACACATGTTTATAGACTCCCCCTTAGAATACAAATCTGTCTTGTCAATTCCACACCGTTCACGCTCTTTTTTGCTGAGAGAGGCCACATACTGTTCACGGAACTGCTCAACAGCTGGACCCCAGTCTGGTCGGGGTTTGAGGAGGGTGAAGAAACGCTGAAATGGCAATTTAAACAAGTTCGCATTAAAAGACAAGTATCGATAGACCATTTGCCGGTTTAGCAATTGTCATGCACCATAACAGACAGTCGAGCAAAGATGCAGACCATGAACCGGGCCTGTTTTCCATAAGGACTCGGAAGAAATTAGCAATAACGTTGATTGAAAACTGAAGGAAATATATCAACTAAAATTGTAATATACTAAACCTAGTATTTGTTCACATTACATCCGGGATACGGACAAAAGACCCAGCAGACAAAAGATCCACGGACAAAAGACCCAAAACTGGAAAACTGGACAGAAGACCCACTTCATTTTTAAAAAGTTATTTTATGGAGAAGATTTTTTATATTAATTTTGGATCTTTAAAAGTTTTGTTCTCATTTATTTATTAACTCATTCAGTACTGCAGCTTATCCTAGCTGTCAGCCCCAGATAGCTTCCTTGGCCTGAACCCCACTGCTTCCAGCTCAGGGCAGTCAGTAAAGTTGAATAGTTATCTTCAAAACAGAAGGCATTCATGTGTTTTTGTCTACATTTCAGATCTCAGACATTCTGAAACTTATTGCTTTATGTCCTTTTTAAATAATATATTTCAACAACATGAAGCTGCGCTATCGAAACCCCTCGGCTCTGAACCCCAGCTATTATAATGTAAGGGTGTCTCTACCAATTGATTGGCTTGTGGGAAGAAATATTTACCCCTGGTATTGTAAGTGTACTTTCTTTGAAAAAAAAAAAAGTTTTCCTCCCCTTAAATTAATTTGTTTCTGGAATAAATACATACACTATTCTTCGCATTGTGTAAGAGAATAAATCAATAAATCAGTCATCCAATCAATAAATAAATGTGATAGTATACAAACATGATATAGAAATTACATGCAAACTTAACATAGGAATTAGTGGATTTTATTCGACAAGGGGCATAACTCTGCAAAATACTTTCTGACACGACTCATTTTCGATAGGCATCTAGTTCAGGTCAAGAGAAACAACTGTATCACGTTAGAATGTTGAATATGGAACGGTTCTGAAATTATCACAATAACAAATCATAAATGGATTTTTATTTGTAAAAAGGGCCATAACTCTGCAAAATATTGTCCGAGATGACTCATTTTCGATAGGCTTCTGATTTACGTTAAGATAAATAGATGTAACAAGTTTGGTTGCCATGCATGAAACGGTTCTGTAGATATCGCGGTAACGGACGGACGGACGGACGTACGGACAGCCGTACATGATGATGACAATACCCCTAGGCCAAAGTTGGCCGAGGGGTAAAAACTATGTGTGTGTATTATTTTCCTCAAGAAATGCAGTTTTATTCCAAATAAAAATCAGTAAACTCACCGACATGTTCGTAATTTGCAAAATGATACTGGAAATGGCAATCGTCGGATGTTTCGATGAAAAACAACCACGTAAAAAAAAAAAAAACCCCACAAACCTACGTAATTTCCGAAGATTGTGAGCAGATATTTCTTTGATTTCAATGCCCAGAAATAACTGATGAATACTCATTTATTCGTGGACATTTGTCAGAATAAACGCAGCTTCCAGATGAGGGACTTCGCTAAATTGCGAAGAGTTTGAGGGTTTTTTTTCCGGTCATATTTGAAGGCGTGTATCTCCGCTTTCCAGCGGCTGTTTTTCATGATCTAGGTCACGTTGGAAAGGTGATTCCCTGGGCTTTCCCAATCTCGTCATAGTTACAATGGATGGCTAATAATATGAAAGCTACGATT
Source organism: Hanleya hanleyi (assembly GCA_036873755.1). Classification (NCBI taxonomy): domain Eukaryota; kingdom Metazoa; phylum Mollusca; class Polyplacophora; order Lepidopleurida; family Hanleyidae; genus Hanleya; species Hanleya hanleyi. The sequence goes on from JAVTVY010016669.1 coordinate 64,021, forward strand.
GGATATAAATATAATTCCTCTTGACGAATCTGATATTTGCGTCAATGAACCAGGTGGACACTTCAGCGCTTCGGTTGGTTGTTGTTAGGCACGTGACGAAAACGAAGGCACGCGATTGATCAATTCGACATTAGTTCGTTTCAAGCATGGCATGAGATGAAAATGGCCAATATTTACCAACACATGTGTTGGGAAAATGTGGAAATAAAGTTTACGGAGTTGATCTGATGGATTTCATCTTGATGGAACGATTAGATGGTCTCTTGGACACATTATACTTCAGCAACAGGGAGATTTGAACGGGATTACGGAGTGAATTTACATTCTGCAGCAACATTTACTGACGGTAAAATTGTGAAAATTTTGTAGTTCCACATTTCCCCCATTATTTGTTCGTTTCACGCTCGATCTTGTTTTATTTGTTTGTTAAAATGAAAACATTCTTTGATAATCCGATCAAATGTTAAAGGTTTAAGCTTTTCAAAAATATATACATTTGGGCAAGTTTCACTCGAGGTGCTCGCGTAAAATGCTACATTGCAGACGGAGTGGGGTTTTATTTACGGTGAAGCAGCGATGTCTCCTTTCGGGACAGGGAATTATTTTGTCGCCTTTCGGCGTCATTGGTACCGAATGAGTTAATC